>JANEYF010001137.1:82500-177500 GCA_029963845.1 Rhamnusium bicolor
ATTTGTTAAAGCTCTCGACAAAAACTGTAACTGCTTCAAGTATTTATGTTCAAAGATTCCTAGTTTATCAGAAGCCAAGCTTAAGGAAGGTATTTTTGTTGGGTCACAAATTAGAGAGTTAATGAAAGGCAGAGTGTTTGACTCAACAATGAATGATAAAGAAAAGGCTGCATGGGTTGGCTTCAAAAAATGTAGTTCAAAAGTTCTTAGATGATAACAGAGATCATGATTTCAAGAATATAGTCAACGATATGTTAGAAAATTATAAAACATTGGGGTGTAATATGAGTTTGAAACTTCATATTCTTCATTCCCATCTTGACTATTTTCCAGAAAATCTCGGGGCGGTGAGTGAAGAACAAGGAGAAAGGTTTCACCAGGACATTAAACAGATGGAGATGAGATATCAAGGAAGATGGGACGTCGCCATGATGGCTGACTATTGTTGCTGTTTAAAGAGAGAATCTTCTGAAGGTAAAACTTCACATAAACGGGCTTCAACTAAGCGTTCATTTGTAAGTAAAAGAAAGCGTTTTCATTCGCAAAGAGACATGTAAAAATGTTAACAACTTTTTTGTAATATTATTTTCTTGTAGGTTCTTGTAAATTTTGATTTAAATTTTGTAATTAAAAATGAGAAGTATTTTACTGTAATGCATTATTTTAATACATTTTATTAGAAAACAGTTCATGTATTTTTACTTTGTGAAAAAACCTTGCGTGATAGAGCAAAATGCAAGTCATGTTTGGATTCGGCATGAAACAGTCATACAGAATTACTTTAAAATATAGAAACCCCCCACCATAAGTTTTATTTTGCAGGCCTGTGTAATTGTATGCTTTATTTGTAAAAGACATATCATAACAATACAGCAACAAGAAACAAAAAAAAATAAAAACAAGCTTTTTTAAAATGTACCAAAAAGGAAATTGCATTACAAATATTGTTCAAAATTTTGACCATTAACGTGAACACAGTAACTCATTCTCTTTATTAATTTACCAACTGTACGTAATAGAGTATGACGTCGAATGGAATTACATCCATTCCTTATTCTATTTTTCAAATCTTCTGTAGTAAGAGGTTGAGTTTCATACACTAATGTCTTAAGGTAACCCCACAAAAGGAGATCTAGCTGGCCATCGCAATGGTCCAGAATTACCTATCCACTGATTTCCAAACATCGTGTTTAAATGATCAGAAACGGTATTGGCGTTATGTGGAGGAGCACCATCTTGATATAACCGGATATTTCTTCTATCTTGCCGGCGAACTTCTTCTAGATAAGTAGGCAAGTAATTTCGTAAAAATCTAAATACATTACGCTGTTTAAGGTAGTTTCAAAAAATGTGTCCCTATTAATCTACCTCCAAGAGTACCTATCCACACGTTAACTTTATATTTACTTTTACCTGAAAATTTGTTTGCCGCATCCATCGCAGATTTCTGTCACTCCAATAGTGCATGTTGTGTCTATTGGCACTGCCGCTTTCATTAAATGTCGCTACGTCGCTGCAAAGAATGTTATAAAGTAAATTTCTATTTATTTCCTTCAGTACTGACATTTCAGCTATAAAATTCAGTCGATGTTGATAATCACATTCGCGAAGTTGTTGTATACTAGAATCATTTTATAATCGTGATATCGTGATATCGTTTATCTTTGAGGATTCTTCTAACTGTAGTGGAAGAAATATGTGTCCTAGCACTGATTGCTCTTGTTGAGGTATGCGGATTCTCAATAACTGCAGCGATAACTTCATTTACATTATTTTTATTTCTTAGAGGTCTTCTTCTATTTCTCTTAGGTTTAGTAAAAATACCATACAGTTTAAGATTACTAACTAATAATATAATTGTTTTATGGTCGGGGCATCGTCTACCTGGAAACCTTTGAGAATACACTTTGCACGATTTTCTAGCATTACATAAATAAACAGAAACTCTGTTTTTTTCTACAGTTGTAAACTGAACCATGATGATTTGTTGCTCGAGTGATGGGCGAATTAATATTTAACTGCAAACAAATTGATACAACTCTGATTTTTTGTTTGAATATGACATATCAAAACTTCCATGGCTAACTTAAAAAATGTAAATGAATGTTAATACCACCAAAGATGGTTGATTTATTAAATCTAAGAGAAATAGTCAGACCTCCTCAAAAGTGAGGAAGTTTATGCAGATATGTAAGAAAAAGTATTGTTTATATCTGTTTTACAAATAAAGCATAGAATTTGTAATATAGCGAAATAATCAGAATTCAATTTATTGCAAACAAAATCTATGTGAACGTTTCAAGTGATTCTACTGTCTAGCCGTGTTCCCAAAATTTTACATTTCGAACCACTTCAATATTGTTATTAATTAGAAATTCAGGAGTAAGCTCTTTTCTTATGTGAAAATTTATGTAAACAGTTTTTTTTGCTGTTTAATACTAGCTGATTCCGCTGACACCAGCTGTCCAGTTCATTGTAGACATGAGTAACATTTTCAGAGAGCTCCACAGGGGGTGCGGGCTGAAACTAAAATAGTGGTATCATCAACAAACATTGTGACTCTACCTCTGGTGATGAACTTTGGCAAGTTATTTACATATATAGTAATAGCAGAGGCCCTAACATAGAACCCTGAGAAACTTCCATGTGCACGTCCCTTATATCTGACATAGTGTTGTTATATTTAACTAATAATTCCCTCTTAGACATGTAAGATTTTATCCACGATAACAAACTTCCTCTAATGCCAATATTGTACAGTTTTGTTACTAGAAATTCAATATTAATAGTATCAAATGCATGAGAAAGGTCAAACATCAGTGACATTATATACAAGGTCTTCGTAAACGGAATCTAGCAGATGATAGGAAGATAGATAGATATAAAACCATGTTGGCAGGGTGTAATAATATTATGCATATTTAAAAGTTGTGCTACCATGTTATGGACCAATTTCTCAACTCACTTTGAAAATATACTCAAAACTTAGATTTGTCGATAATTGGCCATATCAAATGAATCGTCTTATTATAAAATGGTATGACTTATTAATTAGGTATTCTAATGGTTTACTTAATATATCACTGCTAAGTTTTAATAATTTTATGGCAATTTCATCTATACCTGCTGATTTTTTATTAATCAATTTTGAAATCTCACTTTTAATCGTATATTCGTCTATATAGCCCACAAATAAAGTTTGTGGATGTATATCTACTGACGTACATGGCAGAGAGAGTTTTCTCCAAAATGTTCAATCAGTTTAATATTAGATATTGTACTGAAATAGTTAGCAGTACTATTAACTATTTCGGATGAGTCGCTTATTAACTCTTCGTTTACCATTAACTGTATTGGATTTACTTTTTTATTTTTTTCGACCAAGTTTGCTATTTATTATTTGCCACGTTTCCCTACTCTTATTACCAGAATTTTTGATTTTGTTATTGTAATATTCACTTTTAGTAACTCTAATGCACTTTTTGTACTCTTTCTTTTTATTTAAATACAGGGTGTTACAAAAGAGCATGTCATATCTGAATGGCAGATTCTAGGCAACAAATAGTGACTATATGACTTAACTTACTTCTATGTGAAGATGCTGCCAAAAATTTTTATGGGCCTTTAAAGTCGAAAATAGAAAATGAAAAATTTGCTCTAACTCTGGAGTCCTTGTAAGACCTCTTCTTTAAATTTGGTACAATATAGCACTAGTAGTAGTTCAATATTTTAAGTAATTATGACCATTGATCTCGATTCAAAAGACGGGAAGTGGGGGGTCATGTGACCCATTTACTCCCCTATTTTTTTTATGGGCACACCAATGGCAAAAAACTAAATTTTTTTGAAAATAAAATTTAATTTTAAAAGTTTTTACCTTTACCTTTTTTTTTTCTACGTGCTTTAGGTTTAAAGCATTTAGCTTTTTGGAATTGTGAATTAAAAGACTCCAAAGCAGAATTGAACAAATTTTTTGCGATAAGACTTTTAAATCGAATGAAATAGTGTCCTCTGAATAAACAAGCAATTTAATTTTAACAAAATAACTTTTATGGAACTTATTGTAAACAATTTATTTTAAATAATTACTTTATAAATAAATAAACAACACAATTACCTAATTAAATAATTTAAAATTTACTTTAGCAAGTGCTCAAAGTGACCTCCGCCTTCATCAATATATTTAACACATCTTTTCAAAAGTGAAAATCTGATTTTATTAAAAATTTGCTGCTTCTGGCGAAAACTATCTGCAGTATTTATAATTCTCTCTCTGAGATGTTCGACACTATCAACTTGTACAGAGTAGACCTTTTCTTTCATATAACCCCAAAAACAAAAGTCAAGGGGGGTTTAAGTCTGGCGAGCGGGCAGGCCACTTTATGGGTGCTTCTGCTCCTCGCCCAATCCAACGCTCTGGAAATTGTTTCCCCAAAAAGTTTCTGACCTCACGACTGCCATGAGGGGGTGCCCCATCTTAAAGGAACCACATGTTTTCTTGTATCGGTAATGGTACTTCTTGAAAGAGATTGGGGAGATCATTTCGGAGAAAATTTAAATATTCTCTCCCCGACAGACGGTGTGGTAGAAAAAATGGTCCAATTAAAAGATTGTCCACAATTCCTGCCCATACGTTAACTGAAAAATTGTTCTGACAATGCGTCTCTTTTTTTTGCTCTTGGATTTTCGCCGGCCCATAAATGTGAATTGTGATGATTTGTCACGCCATTTCTAGTAAAAGTAGCTTCATCCGTTGACAAAATATTCTTAACGAAGTTATCATTTTCTAAATTCTTTTGTCGCAACCATCTACAAAATACAAGCCTAGGGGCATAATCTCCTGGTTGCAATGCTTGAATAGCTTGAACATGGTAGGGGTATAGCTGTTGTTCATGTAACACTCTCCAGACTGCCATATGGGACATTCCTACCTCAGCCGCTAAATGCCTAGTACTTCTATCAGGATTTTCGTCAATGAGGTCTAATACGCTTTTCTCGGCGTCGGGTTTGCGTATTCGAGGTCGCCCACAGTTTCCTACTCTGAATTCTTTAAAGCTACCACTTTCCCTTAATCTACGGTCTATTGCCAAAAAAGTACGTCGATCTGGTGTGTGCCTATTCGGGTACTTTGCAGCGTAACGTCTAGCTGCAAGAGCTCCATTGCTATGGCACTCACCTTAAAATCGGATGCTTTAATGATACATAATTAAATTATTTAATATCCCAACTTACCTAATACTAAATGCATATCACTCATCTCTGCAAAAGTGTAATTTGCCCTTTTATTTCTTTAGAAAATTGAGCACTAACTAAGAAGCAGTATTAATAAGAAATGAGTAAACAGCTTGACAAACAAAACAATGGTACATTGTTTACCATCAGCGACTGTCAGTTGTTTTCTAACACACCTACTCTAGTTATTGTACATTTTCTCTTATTTCCTTTTACTAATCAGTAAAATAAACATACAAAATCTGAGATTTTGCAAAAAAAATTTCTATGAATAAGACATTATTATTATTATTATTATTAATTATTATGAAAATTTTGGTATACCATAAACTATTTTCATCACATAATATGGTTGAAGTTATTAAGTTATCGAAAGGTTAAACGATTTTATTACATGCAAAATTGCAGGATTTACATTTTTAATCTTAATTTTCCTTGAAAACTAAAGCACGTAGAAAAAAAGGTAAGAGTAAAAAAACGTTTAAAATCAAATTTTGTTTGTTTGCCATTGGTGTGCCCATAAATAAAATGGAGGGTAAATGGGTCACATGACCCCCACTTCTCGTCTTTTGAATCGAGATAAACTCATCATAATTACTTAAAATATTGAACTACTACTAGTGCCATATTGTACCAAATTTAAAGAAGATATCTTACAAGGACTCCAGAGTTAGAGCAAATTTTTAATTTTTTTTTTTTCGATTTTAAAGGCCCATAGAAATTTTTAGAAGCATTTTCGCATAGAAGTTAAGTCATATCGTCGCTATTTGTTTCCTAGAATCTGCCATTGAGTTTATGACATGCTTTTTTGTTACACCCTGTATAATGTTTTACTATTTTCACATTTTGAAGTTAATAGCCAATAAATTATTTTTAATTCATTTCTTTAATTCATCAATTCCTGATTAAACCTATCATTATTATTACGAATATTACAATATACAGGGTGATTCATAAGAAACGGATAATATTTTACCTGCCGATTCTATAGCAGAAAATATAAATTTTTTGCTTAACAACTGGTGGTCAAATATTAATAGTTTCTGAGAGACATGGTGTTAAAAGTTATAAAAATAATTCAGCAATGTTGTTATATTTCAGTTATTTTTCACACATACACATAAAAGCCGGTACAATTATGTTTTTTGACGTGAGAAAATCGAACAAGCTATCATTTTTGGTGCATCGTATAGAGGGCTCTACGTAAGCTATCTTGGTTTAACAGAATCCGTCATAACTTCTTTTTACTTCATTCATTTATAATCTCATTCCAATTTTTTTATTTAACCATTATTTTTAAACAAAAAAAGGGATACTTGTTTTATCTTCATAAAATGCACCCTTATCGAGATATTTACATTTTAGAAAATCCTGCGCACCCACAATTTCTTTTTTACTTTTTTTGCAGTGATCCTCCCTTTCCTCCTCAAAATGCACAATTTGTAATATTCTATTCGTCATTTTAACAAATATAACTTTTAACACCAAATATCTGAAAAGGTAAAAAAAGTCAGTGTTTTTAAATTAAAAAAATGGCGGGAATAAATTAAACAATTTAAAAGATAATAGCTATTTATATCATAAGTGCCATATGAGGTACTTTATAGCATGCGTCTGAAATTTACAGAACGAACCGAAGGTGAGTTCTGTAAGCAGACGAGTGCACGTATAATATACAAAATTTTATCTACGCTCGACATTAATTTTTTTAAACATAAAATAACTACTAATTAATCAATATTATTTATTGTTAACACACAATATCTACAAGTAATAAATAATCAATACTAAATAATCAACACTACTTATTGTAAATATTAATCACACAATTTTGACAATTTATGAGATTAACTCCAGATTGGGAAGAAGTTGCCTTTGTATTAACAGTGATACAAACATCCAATTTGTTTTGTGATGCTGATGAAGTACTCTCACCTGATATTTTAATTGAAGTTTTCTTTTTTATTTTCTTCGGAGATTTCAATGTACCCCTCTGCAATTGCATTACTCTTCCATCCACCATGCCTTTTTACCGTTAAAAGGTCGCCTCCAGCATTCGCTAGTATTAACGTTGAGGAACGTCGGAAACAGTGTCCAGTATACTGTCTAGGGTTGGATAGTATAAAAAAATGGCAATTTTATAGGGTACTGCCCCAATTTTATTTATACCAATCGGTATATTAACACATTTCTTATTTCTATATGTAACGAAAAAAACGATTATGTGTACAATTTGGAGGTCACATTTCAGCATTCTTTTCAACAGTATCCATTATATCAACACCTTCTATGTCTCCTGGGGTTATAAAAAATTCTCTATCAATTTTTGTTCTTGTATCTCTAACTCGGACTTTGAAGCAACTTTCTTTATTTATAACATCTTCTTTTAATAAGTTCGTCAATTCCGCTCTTCTACAGGTACCCGTCACTCCCAAATCAGACCTTAAAATATAAATATTTTGTTGAAAAAGTAAAAAGAATATTGAAAAAAAATCACCTTTAAATCTAAATATATTTCATTGTCGGCTGTTTGTAGAAATGTTGTTATATGTTTCTTGGTTAAAATTTTAGATTTTTTCTGCTTATAGCCCGCCGATTTTCTTTTAAGCATGGCAAATAAATTAGCACATTTTTTTATGTCTACACTTTTTCTTATTGATAGTTCTGTTTTTAACATGGAATAATAACTCCATAATGAAGTAGGTTTACGATCTTTACTTAGTTCGTTGAAATATGCTAATAGAACTCTTTCGCCAGTTATGTAATTAATTTTCTTTTCATGGCACAATTTCTCATATCTCTCAAATACTAAGGCATACTGTACGCGAGACTTCTGTGGAACAAGGCTTAGAATTGCTTCAAATGCACTTTCTTCGATATCTGCAGGCAAATTTTCGTCGGAAAAACTATAGAATTTATTTTGATTTCAACGTTTTCAATACGTTTTTGGTAAAATTAAGTTAATAACAATAGCTGTTTGTTGATATCTCCCTTAGCAACCGGTGGTGTCGGTCGCTTCATCGACCATCCAACTATGCCGCGGGATGTTACGTTATGAGTCCAACCCAACAGTGACAGACATCATAACTTATGATGTTTGTCAGTGTTGGGTTGGAGAATAAAATAATTACCGATTTTATTAGTTTTTTTTACAATGTAAGTGAAGTATTTATTGAAAATCTAATTAATTTAATTACTTGCATTGTAACTAGTACTGATTCCTAAGTCAAAAATGTGTGGATTAAGTTTTATTGAAGCATACAATTGCGTGCTTTTTTTTATAAAATGCGTGCGATAAATATATATCGCATTAGTGCTATAAACAACGTCATTATGACATTGAAATTAGTGTCATATTACTGTCAATATATAACGAGCGTAGATAAAATTAACCTGAATAGGAAGAACGAAGTAAAAACAAAATATTTTGAAACTATAAATAAAAGTGTTAAATCTTTCAGAGAACATGTTCTACATGGCCACCACTCACTTCAATACAGCTAGCTCAATGATTTTATTACAGAAAAGAATGTGGCTAGGTTAGTTCTGATACTATCAGCAGTTTCCTGAATTCATCTCCACAACTCTTCGCGAGTATCTATTGTTTTGGAGTAAACAAGAGATTTCATGTAACCCCAAACATAAAAATCCATTGGGTTGAAATCCTGGTTACAAGGTGGTCAAGGAAACTGATTTCCATGACCTATCCAGCAGTTTGGAAACACTTCATTCAATTATTACTTGTGGGGGAAAACGTGGTGGTGCATCCTACATGCACCACATGTTTATTCTTACGATTGGTGGTACCTATATCATGGAAAAGCTCTGGTAACTGGTTTTTTAAAAAATGTAGGTAAAGTTCTCCGTTTAAATTGGGAGGCAGCTCAATTGGACCTAAAAATTTGTCTCCAATTATGCCACACCACACATTAATCTTAAATTCATATTGAAAATGCCTTTCCCCGATTAAATGCGGATTTTCTAATTGCCAAGAATGACTATTTCGCCAGTTAAAAACACCGCGTCTCGTAAATGTAACCTCGTCTGTAAAGGGGATATTATTGTGAAATGAACGGTCTTCATTTTGTTTTCTTCGCATCCTGCGACAATAACTAACTCTAGTTGGGTAATCCCGTGGAAGTAAATGTTGAACGGAAGTAAAATGAAACGGGTGAAACTTCTCTCCTTTTTCAACAGTCTTACCTTGGAAGACTGACTAATTCCAGTAGCTAATGACAAATGGCGTGTTTATTCATTTAATGGATAAATCCCTTCGTCGATGTTTTTATAGCTTTCCATCTGACTTTGCAAATAGTGCACAAAGTGTATAGTTTATTTCACACTAATTTGCAACATGAAGAACGTCAGCTTCTTTGACACAAAGGGATCAAAGAAACCGACATTTTTTATGTTGTAAATAAGTTTGAAATAAACTTTATATTGTAATTGTTTGTCAACTATTACTGTTCTGTTTTTCTCTTTGTAATGTGCTCTCATCCTATTGTTAGTATGCAGATACTGTTGGACGGTGTAACTGAAATAAATAAATAAATGTGAATAACACAAACATTTCTATATATAAGTATAATAAATATTATAAATAAGTGTTTGGTATCAAATAAATATGAATGACAGATTTACAAACACAAAAAAATGTAATAGCATATAGTCCGTATTTATTACCAAATGAAACAAAAAAAAACAATAACTCGTCAGCGAGTCACTGCATTGCGCCATCGTTTGCCAGAAAATGGCGTTCAGCTGTCCTCTATGCGATGGTATTTGCTACCCGTCAAATTTTAGTATAAGTGCTAAGGTATCACCGCTCTGTGAGAAAACCCTTCAAATCGCAAAATTGTATTATTTCAACCGCAGAGAACTTCGCATCCTCGTGTCTCGAATTTCATGCACGACCGGGTGAGTAGTCCCTGTGAAGTCGAACTACTTTTATTTTGCAATTTAACAATTTCATTATTTTATCTGTATAAAACAGAATACATTTTCAAAGATCTGCTTTGGGCAACGTCTCAAATATAATTCGATAATATTTTAAACCATATTAACCTCAGGCGAATTCAGATCAAAGTGTGTCATGTATCACATAAACTATTTACGTATCAGATAATTTAAGCTACATAAAGTGGAATCGGTTTAATTTCACAATATAGCTAGAGGTATTTCAATTATGTATCCGATATTAAGCCATCATGTTAAAAGGAAAATATGCAAAAGAAACTTTACAATTTCGTTTTGTTTTTTATTAAATGTCACTTCACAGAAACCACATTGATTGCACCCTTGAGGCGCCGTATGCGGTAAGTTGGATGGAGGTTTGTATACGAAAACTGCGTAGATAAAAAAGACCGAAAAATGGCACGTATTTGTCACCGACGCACGAGTGATTTTGACAGATATTTGTTTTAATAATTGGTCCTATAAATGATTCATATACCAACTTATAGTCGCAGCTTGTGACTGTGTAATTGCATTTGGCTGCGTTTATGGCTTGTAATATAACACTTAAGACGCGGTCCTGGAAATTAGAAAAAAATTCACAGGCATCAGGTTGTTTATTTAATTGAATGCTACCCAATCTTGTACCGATTATATCCCAGACATGTTTGATCAGTGAGAGATCGGGTGAACGTGCAGACCATGAAAGCATATATACATTCGCTTCTTCTAAAAACTGCATAGTAACTCTTGCCGTGTGGGGGCGGGTTAAGAAATTGGATTAAACAACCGCCAAAGATATGCCACTGCAAAAGATTCTTACATTGGTTAATTAAGCGATCGCGTTCAAATTACTCTGAATGAAAACTAAAAGAGACCAACTTCCAAAACATACTACACTCAAAACCATCACTCCGCATGTAAGGGCAGTATGACGTTCAACAGCTAGTTATAAATTCCTCACCGTCCTTTGTCCATCATGGGCCCACATTTTGCCATTCCTGCACCCGATGCACTTGCTCATTACACTACTCCAGCCTGCGGACATGATGAATTGGAGTAAGGGGGTAGGCATGAAAATGGTCGGTAGGAACGAAGCCCAATAAAACTTATTCGTCGACATACAGACGCCATAGATACTCTTTGCCCTAAAAGTTTCTGTCCCATTATTTTCCACGATTCGTGTTGTGGAAAACCTGTCTCTTACAGACAATCAAATCAGATGAAGTTCTTCACGATCTGTAGTTGGGGTTAGGTTAGATTCTTTGTGAGTAGGTTGTCATGTGCCCTCCACTGTGGCCATCAGCAGACCTATTATGGCTCACTCCTAATTATATTTCACCCAATAAATTCAGTCTCTTAATGAAACTGATAACTTTATTGAGTGAGAATGTGTTCCGATCATCTGGCAGCGGTTGCCCTTTGCCAAATATTGAGAATCGGATTCTCTGCACAGCGGGACAGATGAAAGACGTGGTCTGCCTTCTCATCATCCTCCAGGCATAGACAGCACTCGACGTTTTCCGCCAGGCCCTGTTTATCCAAATAATAGTTTAGTCGGCAGTGCCTAGTATATAGGCCTGTTAAGGTTTTCAAGTTTAGCCTTTTTGACTCTAAATGTTTATTAACTCTTGATATCAAAGGGTATTTTATAAACGCCTTCAAATGAATCAAACCTGGTAACTCTTGCCCAATACTGGACAATTTTTATTTCACCCCAGGTTAAGATAGCCATCTTGCCAGTACTCGAGGATATGCCAAGTATCAGTTTGGGTCCGATTATTCGTGATCCTACTCCTTCTCGGCTATTTCGTTACCTTCCAGACCAGAGTGACCAGGTATCCAGACCAAAGTTACTTGAGCCTTCTGACAGGTCCATACCATTTTGGAGTTACACCTGTAGGAGCCAAGAACTTTTAAAGCTGCTTGACCATCTGAGAACATGTTTACTGAATTTCGTGCGCGGTGCATATATTCCAGCTTTCGCACAGAATGTTCAATGACATGCACCTCGACTTAAAATATAGTTTCATTAGCATCTAGACTTGAGGATATCGTCACCATTGGTCTCTAGTTGTGTACTCCGGCTCCTGTTTCCTCGGGAGTTTTAGAGCCGTCTGTAAACTAGCAATTGTCTGCCTTTAGTAGTTCGGCTTTATTCCGATCCCACTCATCTCTTTTCGGAAAAAGAATGTTGAGCTTGTAGTTAATCATGGTGGGCATAGTATCCACGGGCATTCCCAGAATGCTGTGACTTTCTATATCATCTAGCAGCCTGTTGCGCTCCATGATACTAGTCTGCGGCATATTAATGGCCGCTTGTTGTAGTCTATACTTTGCCCATCTGGCCTCTCTCCAAATACAGCTGACGGTGTGATGCCAATTGCCTCCGTTAAGGTCAATCATGCTAATCTCTGTAAACCAGAGAGTTGGCTTTGGCCTCCCGTTATGACATGATCTGTAGTCCTCCTAGAACGGCCGGCTTCGCAGCGGCGCTCGTAAATATCTTCTCAAATCAACTTAACCAACATCTTAACAGAGTAGTCACGTTACGATCTACGTGTCTGGCAACTTTCCTTAGTGAAAATCGAGCCTCCCTCATATCAATAGTCTGATTACCAATTTATTCATTTTTATAAAGAAGTATTCGAAATACACACTTTTTACACAAAATATAGTAGAGTAACCTCTAGATTTTTTTGTTGAAATGTTAGTCAATTGTTTGTTACATTGAAGACCCTTTTCTGTAAACATTTCAAATAAATTGCCTAACTAATACTAGGTGTGGCAGTTTTTAATCAAATCAGTATATGTTATGTTATTCCATACATTTTAATAAACCAACAAAATTTCAATATTAGTTGTAAGTTATCTGGAAGAGTTTCTTTGCTAAATGAAATTCAGTCGTCTGCGAATCTTCCACTTTTTTTAGACGTAGTATAACTTAATTAGTGTTTGGAACTCTATTAATTAAATCCCAGGCGATATCAAATTTGATTCGATCACGTAGAATCCTAATTATATTGGAGACTTATTTAAACTAAATAGAGAGACACCTTGGCATCTCATTAATTTTGTAATATGGCCAAAACCTGTTTTAATTATACGGCGTAAAAAAAGAATACAATTAATATTCGTTCACACTTTGAGTTAAAAAAGCCCTCTGGTACATAAATTCATTTAAATTAAAGTTATGTTTCGGGGATAAATTAATTTTCCATTATCAACCCAGACCTGCCAACTTCAGTTAATATTTGGAAAGCTACTGCGTCGCTGTATTGCAGATTATGTAGTTTAATATGTAACAAATTCAGTTTAAAATTTAGTTTGTCATTTGATATGCAAGTGAATACAACATCACTAAATTAATACTAATTACAAGCTCAAGTTGTAGTTATTTAATCGTATACTAAACTAAAGTAATTTTGTGAAAATTACTTTAGTTATACACCAAACACGTTAGACAATGCGCGTTTCGCCAACCAAATTGACATCTTCTGGAGATAATTAAAACTAACGAGCTTTAAAAAAAATTATAATAAGTGCTCCACATTTCGATTGACACACGTCTCTATGCCCTTTTAAAATGAGGCCATTTAATGGGACCATTTCGTCCAATCCATTAAAGTGGGTAAATACTATTTAACTGGACCCTTACTGTAATAGTTTTTTGTAAATTTTTTTTGCTGTTTCCGTTATTTCACAAGCAATAAAACCTCAGTTTAGTATAAATTGTCTTGTACAAACGAACATTTATCGTCAGTTATCATTTGTATTAAATATATTGAAAATATTTCGAGTTTTACAAAATGAATTTTTTCTTCAAACGTCACAAAAGTCATCATTTTTAATGGTAAAATCTGACACAAAAATTGATGTATTTGTTACTAATATAAAAATGTCAACACTTTTAATCCTAGGATTAAAAGTATTTTTAATCCTAGTATTAAAAGTATATTTAGGTAAAAATTAAGCATTTTCATGTTAATTCAGTTTATTTAAATTAAAATATGAAATTCAAACAATCCAAAATTATTAAACAATGAAATGAAATACAAAACTTATTGATTAGGCTAGATATATAAATTCATTAAATTATTATTATTTATTGATAGTAATACTGAAAGTGTAGTTTGAGCAAGTTGAATGTCTTGTATGCTAGGACACTGAGGTCTGTTGATCCGGTCTTCCAGCAGATACACGAACAGCGTGGTGCCAAGAAGGGCATGGCAGATTGCAAGGACAGCCTGCTGATAGACCGCTGTATTACACAGGATTCTGTGCAATACAAGCGGAATCTATCGATGGCCTGGATTGATTACCGCAAGGCATTTGATACAACATCGCACGAGCTATTGTTGTACTTGCTTGAATGTCTTGCGGTACCAGCACCACCAGTGAGATGCATAGAACAGCTGCTGCCGCTCTGGAAGACCCGCTTCACCATAACATCAGGTGCGCAGCGGGTCACGACAGAGCAGGTGGCATTTAGGAGAGGAGTTTTCCAGGGTGACTCCCTGAGTCCTCTCCTCTTCTGCATCTCACTGCTGCCGTTGTCTGTTGGGCTCCGCCAAACCCGGGGATATCAATGTGGGCCACCCAGCGACCGGAGGCATAAGGTCACCCATCTATTTTATATGAATTACCTTAAACTTTATGCCTCCGGAGAGCGTGAACTACAAAACGCTCTTAGGGTGGTCGAAGAATATACGCGGGCAATTGGTATGGAGTTCGGGTTGGACAAATGTGCAGTCGTCCACCTCAAGACAGGACGATGCGGGGAATTCCCTAAAGATGCGCAGCTCGCAGACGGAAGCATCCTAAGACATCTGGATGCCGGAGAGACCTATACATACCTGGGTGTGCAACAAAGGCACATCCAAGATGTAACACAAATAAAGGATTCTCTCCGCGGCAAGTACAGACACCGCCTCCGAAAAATTTGGTCTTCCGAACTTTCGGCGAAAAACAAGGTGTCTGCAACTAATATGCTTGCCGTTTCGATTCTGCTCTACTCCTTCGGAGTAGTAAAGTGGAGGATAGAAGAGCTGCGCCAATTAGACAGAGATACTCGCAAGATGATAAATATTCACAGAAGTATTCATCCTAGATCGTCCGTTCCTCGTGTGTACCTTCCACGTCATCGGGGGGGGCCGAGGACTCTTGAGCCTGGAGTGTACGCATGGCAGAGTAGTACTGAGTATGGTATGTAACATACTCAGGAGCTCAGATCCCCTCTTGCGGTTCGTAAAACATCACGAAACTGTAGGAGTGGGAGCAGGATTGTTCAAGGCAGCAAAAAGAGCCGCAGATGAACTCGGTCTCGCATTTGACATCAGGCGAGGAGGCCGGCGAGGTGCTGATGTTGAGTCAGTCACCGAACTTCAGCCAAATCGTCTGAAAGCCCGAATTAGAGCTGCCGAACAGGAAAATCTGTTTCGGCAGCATGTCGATAAACCCCAGCATGGTGTCTTCTATAAGAACATAGAAACACTGGGTTTATCGACCAGGCTGACCTTCGCCTTTCTAAGGTCAGCAGGGCTTAAGTCGCAGACCGAGGGATTCATTATGGCCTGCCAAGATGGTGTTATCAACACCTTGGTCTACCGTAGCCGCGTGTGGCGTGTAGAGGTTCCTGATATCAACTGCAGGACCTGCCATCAGGCGCCGGAATCGCTCATGCACTTACTTTCTGCATGCCCCATATATGCGATTTCGGCCTACATCCACTGACATAACGCGGATTTACGAGTGCTATACTACCATCTAAGGCACTCGTACGGGGTAGACCAGACACCAGTGCTGCCTTACGTCCCCGGAGATATTGAGTCCGTTGTCGAGAACGAGAAATGCCGGATTTACTGGAACTACTCGTTCCCGACTGTCAGGCTAATCCAAGCCAACAAGCCTGACATAGTCCTCCTCGACCATCAACTCAAGGTGATGTATGTTATCGAGTTCTCGGCACCTGCGGAGAAAAACATCACCTTGAAGGAGGAGGAGAAACGGACCAAATATCGCGATCTCCGGTACGAGCTCCAAGTGCTGTACCCAGGCTACTCGGTCAAAATGGTCGTTCTTATTATCGGTGTACTCGGAGGGATAAAGCCTACGCTGCTCTCGGAACTGAAGATCATACCGGCCTGCCAAAAACCAGCCGAGTGGCTGGCAGGTCAAATGCAGAAAGCGGTCATTCTGGGTTCTCTCCGTCTGCTTAGGGCACACGATTCTGGTATCTACAGTCACTAGCCCTACGGGATGTGGGGAGTGGCTGTAGTTGATGCGCCGGCGATACTCCCGTGAGGCGTCGGAGGCCACGGGAGGACTGACCGGCATCGGGAAACTGAAAAAAAAACCTTTTTATTTAGCATTTTGCTAGAAAAAAAATTACAATAAGTATCACTATAATCTAGTATAAAATGAACAACTAGGAATAACAATTTTTAGAAAGATAAAAGTTTACAAGTTTTTTAGAAAAAATATTGACATCTTGACATTGTTTTAAATCTTGGGGCAAACCGTTAAAAATACGTAGACCTTCATTAAATAAAAATTTTGTCGAATTTTGCACTTCAACATGAAAATTCTCACCTGATAGGATATGAATTTAACTCGGACCTTGTTATTAAAAATTTGTTAAAATATTTAGGAGCATTACCTGGTTTTATTTTGAATATAAGTATTACATTGGCCTTTTCAATGATTTGCCAAACATTTAGCCAATTTAGTTCAGATAACATATCTTTTATATGGGTTCTATTATCCTGTTTAGGATTAGATGCATACCTCTATTTTGTAACAATTGTAGTTTACTAATTTCCGTCTTATTAGCCGATAATAGTAGTGACGTACAGTATGTAAAGTGTGGTAAAATAATTGTATTGGAAATAACCTTTTTGGTCCACTGGGATACATTTGTTGATACCCTACCTTTTTACCAATTTTTTTACACAAATAATTAGCAAAGGAATTAAATGACAATTGGGGATCTATTATTACACCTAAATATTTCATTTCACCTACTCGATCTATTAATTCATTATTGATAGCAATATTTAAATTCTGTTCTTGAAATTTGCGACATTTACTTTTTGTTCCTAATACCATATATTTTGTTTTCTCGAATTTAATTTTAATTTATTTAAACCTAACCAATTATATAAAATATCCAATTCGGAATTCATTAAATCAGCGACCTCTTTAAAATCAGACCCAGAAATAGAAATCAGAGTATCATCGGCAAATAGATTAACAAACGATTTTTTTAGATATCGATATATATCATTCACATAAATGAGAAATAATTGCGGACCTAATACACTTCCATGTGGTACCCCATATACATTATAATGCTCACCTAAACTTACATAAATAAATAACTTTGAAAAAGGGAATAGATTCGTTTTTCGAAACGTTAAGGATATTATTATTTTTGCCTCTCATATTAGTTGTCAAAAACACCTTCTGACTTATCTTTTGACGTAAAGTCACAAGCGCAGAGATTTATTTTTCCAGTAGCATATTGGGTAACTAACTATATTTTTTTAGATAACA
This sequence comes from Rhamnusium bicolor, assembly GCA_029963845.1. Lineage (NCBI taxonomy): Eukaryota > Metazoa > Arthropoda > Insecta > Coleoptera > Cerambycidae > Rhamnusium > Rhamnusium bicolor. Next base: position 100,240 of record JANEYF010001137.1, read on the forward strand.
AAGAATTATTCATGTTAAGTCCCAAAAAAGAGAAAGAGAAACAAAATATAACCTTTTAACTTTTTTTATTCAAACAGCTGTCTCAATTTAAACTGAATAAAGTAACTTTATCAAAGTAAATCGTGCTAAAGTTTTTAACATGAAAACACAATGATTGTAAATGTTTCGTCCGTGATTGGTATATTTTCTTCTAGTTTGTAACCCCTATCGTCACAAAATGATTGGGAAATGTTTCCATATTGAATTATTACTTACCATAGTATTTTTACATGCATTTACTTTAGTTTGTATGATAATTTCTTCCACTGACGCTGAACTAAATCGTTTTTGCTACACATCATTTCTGGAATTTCTCATTAAGTATTTTCCAATATTTGTGCTAATGCCCCCCCCCCCCTAATTAGGTCCTGGGTCCGCCTTTGAGAAACATGTATTTAATTTTTTTTGTTTTTTTGAAAACTAGTGTACAAGAACATACATTTATTTCTTAGTTGAAATACATAGTGGGTATCTCAATTTAGTTCTCATAACAGATATGAATTATATGCAATATTAAGCTTTTTAAACGGTTTAGATATTTTTGTGACACGGATGATATTATGGTTTTATTAGATTTTCTTACAATATTCTAAAATACCGCTTTCCACGATTTTAACATGTAATGGATGATTCTAACGTACAGATTACTACTAAGAAAAATGATGTTTTTAATTTGTCCAACAGACTCGATATTGATTCCTGTAACATTTTTTTAAAAGTAGTAATAAATCCCAACTGATTTTTTTCATCTTTTTAGATTTTTTTATCATTTTATCGTTAGTATTTTTATATTGAATGTCAACTCCTTTCATTTTATCGACATAAGTATATTGAAAAAATATATTACTGAAATGGTACTGTCTTGTAAATGTCTTTAAAAGCAAATAAGACAAACGTATATAATCTTATATAGGAGGCGTAGGCTTGGAGCGCCTTCGGCAATTCTTAAAAAAATTTAATATTTTATCACAGTTTAACAACCTTAGTACGTAAATCTAAATGTTCCAATCGAGAGTGATATAAATATTTTATCCCCATTTTCACAGCCATAAATTTTCATCTTCGACGTCTCACGTATTTTAGAATATAATATATTTATGTCTTATTTCTTTCGCAACAATTCCATATTTCAAAAGCATGAATCAAATCTCTCTCCCTATACAGGGTATAACTAAGTAAATGGTTCACCAACTAATTAGTAATTTTTTTAAAATATCTTTTATATTATACATATATTGTCTATAATTATTTATTTATGTTGAAATACGTATATTTGTTTTATACAGGGTGATTCGCGAGCAATGTGCTATAGCCTAATGGCAGATAGAGTACTTCAAGCTGTGAAATGTGTTGAAATAGATGCTTCTAATAATGTGTTTTTTTTTTTCGGAGTATCCGTAGTCGCACAGTTTTCCCAAAGATTCACGGGAATCGCGCCGGCGCATTAACTACAGCCGCTCCCCACATCCCGCAGGGTTAATGACTGTAGACACCAGAATCGTATGCCCCAAGCAGACGGAGAGAACCCAGACTGACCGCCTTCTGCATATGGCCTGCTCGCCACTCGCCTGATTTTTGGCAAGCTGGTATGGTTTTCAGTTCCAATAACAGCGTAGGCTTTATCCCTCCGAGTACACCGACAATTAGGACGACCATTTTGATCGAATAGCCTGGGTATAGCACATGGAGCTCGTACCGGAGATCGCGATATTTGGTCCGGGTCTTCTCCTCTTTCACGGTGATGTTTTTCTCCGCAGGTGCCGAGAACTCGATGACATATATCACCTTGAATTGATGGTCGAGGAGGACAATGTCAGGCTTGTTGGCTTGGATTAGCCTGATCGTCGGGAATGAGTAGTTCCAGTAAATCCGGTATTTCTCTTTCTCGACAACGGAATCAATATCTCCGGGGGAAGTAAGGCAACACTGATGTCTGGTCTACCCCGTACGAGTGCCTTAGATGGTAGTATAGCACTCGTAACGCCGCGTTATGTCGGTGGATGTAGGCCGAAATCGCGTATACGGGGCATGCAGATAGTATGTACATGAGCGATTCCGGCGTCTGACAGCAGGTCCTGCAGTTAATGTCAGGAACCTCTACACGCCACACGCGGCTGCGGTAAACCAGGGTGTTGATAACACCATCTTGGCAGGCCATAATGAATTCCTCGGTCTCCGACTTAGGCCCGGCTGATCTTAGAAAGGCGAATGTCAGCCTGGTCGATAAACCCAGTGTTTCTATGTTCTTATAGAAGACACTATGCTGGGGTTTATCGACGTGCTGCCGAAACAGATTTTTCTGTTCGACAGCTCTAATTCGGGCTTTCAGGCGATTTGGCTGAAGTTCAGTGACTGACTCTACATCAGCACCTCGCCGGCCACCTTGCCTGGTGTCGAATGCGAGACCGAGTTCATCTGCTACTTTTTTGCTGCCTTGAACAATCCTGCTCCCACTCTTACAGTTTCGTGATGTTTTACAAACTGTAAGAAGGGATCTGAGCTATTGAGGGTGTTACATGCCATGCTCAGTACTACTCTGCCATGCGTACACTTCAGGCTCAAGAGTCCTGGGCTTTCCCGTTGACGTGGGAGATACACACGATGAACGGACGATCTAGAATGAATACTTCTGTAAATATTGATCATCATGCGGGTATCTCTATCTAATTGACGCAGCTCATCGACCGTCCATTTTAATACTCCGAAGGAGTAGAGCACAACCGGAACGGCATGCATGTTTGTTGCAGATACCTTGTTCTTCCCTAAAAGTTCGTAAGACCAAATCTTTCGGAGGCGGTGTCTGTAGTTATCGCGGAGAGTATGTGTTACATCCTGGATGTGCCTTTGTTGCACACCCAGATATGTATAGGTCCCTCCGGCAATCAGATGTCTTAGGATGCTTCCGTCTGCGAGCTGCATCCTCTCTTGAGGTGGACGACTGCACTTTTTTTTTTTTTTTCGTTTTGGTTCGTCAGAGGTTTGGTCCTTCTCCTCTAATGTTTGTTTAGGGTTGGCTTTTGTAGGGTCCGTTAAAGGACGGACCCTAAGCTTTGTCGGTGTTTTGGTTTCTCTTCATCTAGTTTTCTTTTCTTTAAAGTATTCTCTTTATTCTTGTTGCTTTTTTTCTTTTTTATATTTTGTTCCCGTTCTTTTTTTCCTTTTGTGGTATTCTTCCCCAAAGTCGGAAGTAGGTACTTTGTTTTGTATTCTCCGTCTTAGGTTTCCTTGTTTAAAATTCCCATTCTCTCTTGAGGGCGACTACATTTTCCACCGCCGATCTTGACTGTTTGTGTTCGTATAAAGTACTAAATTGGGTGACTTTTTGAGTGGTAGGAGGGTAGTACTAAATTCTTTTTTCTGAGGGTTTTTCTTTGTTAGTTTTGTTTCTTTTTGTTTCTGTGTTTCTGTCTTAATTTTTGTTTTCCTGTAAGTCGGTATTAATCCTTAGGAAAATGGTTGTCAAGGTTGTTGGACTTCCTCTGCAATTCTTCTGGTTTCAATGTCTTGGGTGTCTTTTGTCGGGGGTCCTTCGTAGGTCTCCGGGGTTCTGTGGATTCTCCAGGTCTGAGGGTAGTGTTTGTTCTTACCCCCCTTTTTGTGAGGTGTTTTTCCACAATTATTTCCTTTGTTGATTAGGGAAGTTTAATTTTTATGTTCCAGGTTTGTGGCTTTAGTTAGCCCTGTGTTAAGGTAACCCTCGTCCTTAAGTCTCGTCGGTGAACTCTAAAGGATGTTCCTCGTGGTAATTGCCGGGTGGGAGGGTGGCGTTTTCGAGGGGTCTTCTAGGGTTGTCTCTCGGTGTTGTTGAGGAGGCGTGTCTGGTTTTCGACAAAGTCCTTATCCCCTTCCTCAGGTTCGCTTCTCGCGGCAGGTCAGCAAGTATCTTTTAGTTCCCTCGTCCACTTAAAGCGTCCATGTACATTGCGGTGTCGTTATCGTTTGGACCGTCCGGTAAGGCCTCCCATCTGTCCCTGACCTCCATCCCTGAGGTCGATTGTGAGGGGCACTTCTTAGGTTGTAAGGAACCCATAGCAGTAGGAGTACCAGGGTGGTTAGCCCTGGTTCTCCCGGCCGGCATTAGTCAGGCAGAGTTGCCTCTGCCTGTCAGTACCAACGTGGAGGTTGCCGGTCCTTTGCACATTATTATTATTATTATTATTATTATTAATATTATTATTATTTTTCAGTGCGTATGATTGTATCTGCTCGTCTGTATGCGTGTTCGATTCATCAAAATGCAAATGAGTGTTATGTTTCTTATTGCAAACTTTACACTAACTTGAATTATATTCTGAAGTGGTGTGTCATAAACGTAAACAATTTGTGTACAATTTAATTTTTTAACCTCATCATATCGCATTTTAGGCGTTAATTTCAAAAAAGTTTTACAATAGTAAATTAAGTGCATGTCTTTACAAAGCAAATATTGATCCTGATTGGTAGAGACGTGACTAACTGTACGCTCTTCAGATTTCCTAAAAGTTGGTTCACTGATATTAACATTCGAATTATTAGACTCTAAAGATTCCAGAATTCGACAACGCTGTGTAAGAAAAGTAATAAATTGAGTTAATGTAGGGAAATCCATTTTAGTTATAAATACCCCCACTCTCTTTTTGTAACCGTCAAGTTTCATTGTAATTATCAGTGGCGGCTGGTGAAATTTAGGCTATGTCATATCTCAGTATTGGAGCATGGGACCCAAGCGATACTTAAAGGCGTAACTATCAGGACTAAATGAAGAAGTTTTGCAGAAAAAAAATTGCGCTTGAAATTTGCGAAAAAAAGTTGGAAAAATTAGTGCCCCCCAGGTTATTTTTTAAACGATTTGTAAAATATTTGTGAAACATTTTTTTTCAGAATCAGGTGGAAAATATAAGTTCACATTTCAAATTTCATCGAAAAATATTGGTTTTCTATAAAGTTACACCGTTTTGAGGTTTGCAAAGTGAAAAATGAATCTAAAATAAAATTTCAAAATGGTGTAACTTTATAGAAAACCAATATTTTTCGATGAAATTTGAAACGTGAACTTATATTTTCCACCTGATTCTGAAAAAAAATGTTTCACAAATATTTTATAAATCGTTTAAAAAATAACCTGGGGGGCACTAATTTTTCCAACTTTTTTTCGCAAATTTCAGGCGCAATGTTTTTTCTGCAAAACTTCTTCATTTAGTCCTGATAGTTACGCCTTTAAGTATCGCTTGGGTCCCATGCTCCAATACTGAGATATGACATAGCCTAAATTTCACCAGCCGCCACTGGTAATTATATATTATATTAATAAAGTGTCCTAGTGCTCTGTGGACTGACCTAGGCTTTTTTAATGCTCTAATATGTTCTGACAAATCCAAGACTTTTCGTAAACCCAACTGGGATTTATTATTTAATGTAGGCAATTCAAAACGTAATTTTACGTATGTATTATAATTCTTTTGTTCTCAAACCTTTCATTAAGCAATTCCCAGGCAATTATATAATTTGTATCCGATATTGGTAATGAATGAATAATTTGCATAGCTTCACCCAGAAGATGCAATTAGTAAAACGTTTGCACATTGGTTAAACCCGAATTGATATGTATCAAAACATTGAAAGTTTCTGAGCCATCAAATTCGGGTAAATTTGAAGTAGGCAGTTTGACGTTTGACTGAATGATATTTCCTTCTGTAAACAGTTGCGTTCCTTATGTGAATTATTTAATATTAATTGTTTCGCTTGCTAAACAATATCAAAAAATGCAGAGTCAAATGATTCACGTACATTTAATTGCTCTTCGCTCTTATCCAATATTTCAGTTTGATTCTGAATCGCGTCGAATTCACCCCATATTAATTCTACTTTTTCTAAACGGGTTTGTAATTGCAATATATTTTGTCAAAACCAGCACAAATTTTGAAAAGCGTATTAGATGAGCCCTTAACTGGCTTCTTTTAATGTGTAACTGTTTTAATTCACCCTCAGCCATAATTATTTATTTGATATTGTGTTTTAATAATGTAGAAATAAGACACTTGCAAAATTAGATGATTAAACAGACTTGTACGCGTAATCAAGTACTGAGATTTACGTGTTGGCTTCTTGAAAATTAATATTTGTGCTGTCGCCGGTAAAATCTTGAATATCCGGCTCGAAGGACCAATGTTACGAGTATTTTCTCTTTTAGTGGTGTTACCATATAATAAAGCTTTTAAGATGTTAAAATACGTATAATTCTTTTACATATAAAATATGATTAATAGCAAAAATGCGAATATGCGATAGTTAATAATTAAAATGTAGTCAATGATAACCACACTTTTTTAAAATGTCGTGTTGATTTATAAATTATAAAAATATCTAATATACACAGGGCTTCAACAGGCATCTTATCATATTTCATCGCATTTTTTTTTAATATTAAGCCACTGTCCGAGAAATTATTTCGGTATTGTCATGGGTTCTTCATTGTCTCCTACTTTAAGTAATATTTCTTTGGGAGGTTTTGAGAAAACCAGTATTTATAATTTATAATTTAACTTGTAAACTTATTGTATGGTGGATATCTTGATGATGTTTTTGCAAATTGGCCTTACAGCATCGAATATTTGAATAATTTTTTAACATAAATAAGCCGTGGAAATAAAAATTGACTGCACCAGGCGTTTTACCACATGCGGCTTAATTAAAAAGCATCTTTGCTGAAGTATCCATAATTTAATTTTTTGTTGAACTCGGATTACTGCATTACATAGTTATTTATCCACATTCGCGAAGCACAAATCGATTTTCCTGTCCGCCCTCGTATGTTTCGAATATTTTCTAACGCTTGAGCACTTGACACGTTTTACATATATTTTTTTTAAGGGACAGCGAAGGAAACTTACTCGACAATCTGCTTGCTCGTATGGAACAATATGCAAACAATTTGGAGACGTTAGTAGAGGAGAGGACTGCAGATTATTTGGAAGAAAAGCGTAAATGCGAAGAGCTACTTTATCAGCTCCTACCGAAAAGTGTCGCTCAACAGTTGATATCAGGAGAATCAGTTATTGCTGAAACATTCGACTCGGTGACCATATACTTCAGCGATATTGTTGGATTCACAGCGCTCTCTGCACAAAGCACCCCCCTTGAAGTTGTGGATTTGCTCAATGATCTATACACGTGCTTTGATTCAATTATAGAGAATTTCGATGTTTACAAAGTAAGTCCTCATGCGTTAACAATAATTAATCTTTCAAGGTTTACTCCTCAATCCCTCTATAGATTTTAAATTGAGTAACTACACCTCCGTGGCTTTTGAACAAAGGGATTCATTATAACCCTTGGATAAATATACCGTTTACCAGAGCGTGTATCAATTTCCCCTTTTAATAAGAATATTAATAATCATAATATATACCTCTTTAAATTCAATGTAAAATTATATTATTTTTTTACATATTGTGGTCTAACAATTTTAAGTAGTTACATATGAAATATTTTGAAATAACTAGGATCAAAATTAATAGAAAGTATATGATTAGATTAAAAACATACAGCATAATCAATTAAATCAATTAGCAAAATATACCTTTCTGACCGCTTGGAAGTGTCCAAAATGAAAAATACACTCTTCTTGAACGTTTGTAATGACGTCTGGTGGAATAAAATGGATTTCTTGCCAAATTCATTCTTCTAAGTCTTTTCTGTTGTTAGGCCTACATTGTTAGATCCTACTCTTTAAAAAATCTCACAATAAAATCGAGTGGGGTTAGGTCTGGTCCCGTTGTAGGCCACGCTGTAGTTCCTTTCCTACCAACCCATCTATTTTAAAAAATTTGTTCCAAGGATTGGTGAACGTTGACGAACGGCATAGTGAGGAAAAACAAAATTTTGCTGATTCCAAAGATCGTTCTGAGGCAAATCTTTGTTGCGATGTAAAACTACTAAAGCTGGAATAAGTTCAAATTGAAGAAATTTCAAATAGCATTGTCCAGTGAGAAATAACAGGTGTCCGCAATATATGGCAGTTTCAGAGAATGTAATTTTTACCTTCCGCAGGTACCGCAAATGCCAATGACAGCCAGTTTAACCATTAAAAATGTCTCCTCCGAAACCAAGTTGTTGATTTCCTCCTTTGAAAGGACCAAAGCGTAGTTATAAACATAGACTTTATACACAAAATCGGCCTAGAATTTTGGATACAATCCAAAAATGTAATAACATATAGGGTGTCCTATTTAAAATAAGCAAGTTGACATCTACTTCTGGTATAACCGGAAGTACCACCATCTTGAAAATATTTAAGCCGAGTTGCCCCCGTCGACTTTAGTTTACTACCAAATTTTCAAAATTTTTCAATGTCTACTTTTCGAGATATCGATCGCCGCAGTTCGTCGTGGGACACTGTATATTGTATGTGTTATAATTTTAACAAAATAAGTCAATACTGTGATATAAACACTTGTACACAAAAAAAACTATTGAAATATGCTAGACAAGCTTTTGAAATATAATCTTAATCTTTAGAATCAACATCTTTATACCTCTGCCTTTTTATTTTATTTATTTACCTTATTCAAACTGCTCAAATATTACCTTACACGAATTAATTATCGTCTTATATTATTTACCTGTCTTAATTATTATTATTTTTATTCCCTTCCTTTTCAACTATATCTGAACTACTTTGATGCCTAGTGAGATTAATGTTCACTATTCAATTTACCATATTATATATCATGTAGGTACTTTTACTTTTACTATTCTCAGCTTAAAATTTTGTATTTTTTTTTATAGCAGCATTATGAATTTATGTTTATTATCTTAGTTGATACGTTTATAATTTCATATGAGTACAAGATTTAAGTATATAATTTTGTCCGTATGTGGGGTTACCTATTGGGTAAATAAAGCACATTATTATTATTATTATTATCTCTACTGTCGCGTCCCGACCACTATTTTAGACCTACGGAAAAGTAAATTACTTTTATTATCAAAACAATAGAAATTCTACAGAGAATATAGTGATTTTTGGAGAAAATATGCTTCATGAATAGCTATATCACGTAGTAACCATAAATGATTTTAATTTGTGCCTTTATGAACCACAAGCGGGTACGAATCAGGGCACAAGTAATAACATTTTACACAAAAAATGCCCATAGGCTGGAAGATAGAAATTATTTGCACATCATTATTATGAGTCGAACCAAAAATATTTCACAAGTGTCCCTAGATTCTAAATCACACAGTACGCGAATGGCTTTTTGAATTATAAATATGCATGTTGCTTTTATTGCTCTCCCAAAAATTCAATTCTGTGTTGTAAAATACTGTTAAATTATGTGAAATGGAGTTGTCTGAGAATACAATTTAGAAAAAGGACTCTTTCTATAAACTCACTATTAAGGGAACTCTAATGTGATACCTATGAAAATTTAATCTTTAAGAGACGGGCAATAATTTACCACTTTCTTAAATATTAAGTTCTTTTAAAGTAGATAGCAATGAATATTTACACATTCTGTGTAAAGCACACATTTATTCATTATTATGATTCAGCATTTTGAAGCCTTATATAAACTGCATTGAAGAAAAGCAGGAGAAAGCGAATAAGAGGACAAGCATCCGCGTTTCTTTGGTTGATTGTACTGCTTCTAGAGTGTAAGTCGGGTAGAATCTACTGAAACTTTTATTCAAACTTGTATACTTCATTTAGTTTCGCTTACTAAAATCTTGTGCTTTTCATTGCAAAAAATGTTCTTGTACTATTAATGATAATGAGCGTATTCATATGTTCTTAATATGTTTATTTTTTACAATTCTCGCCATTTATAATTTCTGCTAGACAAACCTTTATGTAAAAACGAATTTATTTATGTACTCAGTGAAGTTGCTGCAAAGCTTTTAAAATGTCCTCACTAAGATTTGAAAGATTTATGAACATGATTTGATCGACTGAGGTTTTTACAAGCTGGTTAATAATGAATAAGCTTTTATATATTGTATTGATTTTTTATGTGTAATTGTATTAAGGTTGGTACGCATGCAGAATGTTTCTTTCATTAATAAAGATGAACGTCAGTTTCGTTCGCAGGTTCCCAAAGGCTAAGAACAAATCGAACAAGAAAATACATTACGACCAAATATTATTTGTAAACTCCTTGAATAAAAAATTGAGCCGCCATGCCACGGCAGTTTTAGAATATTAATCCATTCATCATGAAATATGAATGACAAATTAGGTTTTTCCAATTTAACACGGGAATCCATGTTATTTGGGAAAACTTACTTAAAGTTTATTTTATTCAAACAAACTTTTTACTTATCTGTTGAGTGAAAACAAACACATTTTTTCTGAAATCTAGACCCAAATTTTATGAAACGGTATTTCACTCATTATGGATATTCATACGTATCAAAAGAGTAAAAGTTGAATCCAGACCTAGTCGACTATAAATATTTATTTCGCCAACAGTTTTCTTTTTTTTTTACAATTTACTTAATTTAATGACAAAAATTTGTTCAACTACAGGTAGTGATGGGACTCGAGTGTGAAAATACTCGAATGACTCGAGTCAAAATCTGATTCGAGTGACTCGAGTCATATGGCTGTTCAATTCGAGTAAAGTTGTTACTCGAGTCGAGTTATTGCTACTCGAATCAAGTTTTAACTCGAGTCGAATTGCAATTCGAGTAAAGTTGTTACTCGACTCGGGTTATTGCTACTCGAATCAAGTTTTAACTCGAGTCGAGTTGCAATTCGAGTAAAGTTGTTACTCGAGTCGATTTATTGATATTCGAATCAGTGAGTTACTATGATTCAAGTTTTAAATCGAGTCGAGTTGCAATTCGAGTAAAGTTGTTACTCGAGTCGCGTTATTGCTACTCGAATCAGTGAGTTATTATGATTTAATTTTTAAATCGAGTTGAGTTTGATTAGAGCCTAGAGTCATGGCAGAGTCGAAATCAAACTCGAGGCGAACTATAGAGTAAGAAGTTGGAGATGATTCAGTGGTTTGCTAAACGGTAAGTTTTTAAAGTGTATTTAGGTTTTTCTTTTGGTAATCTTTCAGCATTTAAAACAGTACCATCTAATTCCAACATAAGTTTGAAAAATCGAAAGGATATACATAAATCATAATAATTGAAATACAAAATAATAAATGGACCCAGGTCAAATATTATTTTTCCGGCAAATCAACACATTTCAAATACAAAATTAAATATTTAATTAACATTGTATATAAAATGACATTTAAAGAAAACCAACATAATTTTTTTTTTATATATTAAATTAACATTAAATTAAACTCTTGTTTAGCACAAAATATTAAATAAATACAGTATTTAATATTTAATACACAATACGGTTTTTTATTTATTTCGAACTAATTGATTCGAAAAACAAATCTTTATGAACATGAATGTGCCATTTGTGCCAGTTTGATTGCTGCAGTCGTCTGAGTCTTGATTTTAAAGAATTCTAAATTCTAATTTCTAATTTTCTAATATGTCGTAATAACGTCGTTTTGTACGTAGAGGCGATTTGTGATAGTTTTCTGACTATAGAGATGCGAGTATTACAAGAGCTCTGCAATAACAAACGTTGTGATTGAACAAGCGCATCTCTACAACAATGTACGCATGCTTCTGATAGTTTCAAACGGTTGGAAACTGCTCTACGAACAAACCTTTTAATTAATAATTACACAATCTGACCTACAAACATGAAAAAACAAACCTGGAGGGGAATTCCCGATCCCGATGACCCGATGATATAGTAATTGATTAGTGATTTCATTCATGGTTACATGTTTTCATCTTTATTAATTTTACAAGATTAGTGCCTTCAGTACCTTCATGTAAATAATCTTTCATATTTATATTATATAAACAAATCACACTGGCACTAAAGAATATTTGAAAATATTAATAAAACCATAAACAATTAAATTAAAAAAACTTGACTCGAGTCAAAAAGCGACTCGAGTCTAAAGGCGACTCGAGTCAAAAAGCGACTCGATTCAACAATCGACTCGATTCAAAAATCTACTCGAGCCAAAAAGCGACTCGAGTCAATAGTCGAGTCGATTTTTTGAGTTTTACTCGACCTAACTTTTGACTCGAGTTTTATAACAATGAAACCGAATTTCAACTCGACTCGAATTTCAACTCGAGTAAATTCGGAAACCTACCGAGTTATTCGAATGAAAAAAAGTCACTCGAGTCCCATCACTAGCTACAGGCACCAACATTTATATTACACAGTTTTTTGGTTTCCAGCAAAAAGTCACTAACATTTTATTCTAAAGACATAGTTACCTCTACACTCATGCTCTAAAGAATCTATTTTTATAATAGTGGAGTAAAATCGTTTACTTAACTTGCTTATTTCTTGAGATAGGTGACCTCGACGTGTAGCCAGAAGAATCGTTTTGATCATAAAAAATAAACAACTCAACTTCTCCTATCATCCTATCAAAAAAATTTTCAGAAAACTTATTAGTGCATTAATGATAGTGAATGTTGAAAAATAAAGAAAAAATAACTTAGATCAGTGGCGTCCCGTTTTTTAAGAAGAATATCTTCGACACCCCCATTGTCATGCCTCTGGTTGGAATGGAGAGGTGAAAATTATGGTGAGAAATGTGCTGATGTATAATAACTCAATTATTTCCGGAGAAATATGGGAAAACCATCTAGTTCAATGTATGGAGGAATAAAACCTGAAGTTACAGCGACACGAAGCCACGATGAACGTGAATACGTAGCAGAAAAACTATATGTTTGTTTACAATAATATTTACAAAATAGCGGAGCTTTCCTGTATTCGCATTCGTATTGGTCACTCTGACGGTGGTTAGTTTGTGATTACGTAATTACAGTTTTGGAATATATGTTTACAAGCGATTTTAACATTATTGCTCAAACTAAGAATGAAATCGATATGAAAATAACCGACACTATTTCAAACAATGCACCGAAGGTCGACTCTTAGAGAAATACGCGTATCAGAATAATCAGAAAACATTAGGCTACCGATATAAGTACACCATAAGCAAAATAAATAAATAAAAATATGTTTTTCTTAAACAGAGACCCAAATTTAGTGTTTCCTGGAAAAAGTGCGTATTGACTATATACCAAACTGTGCAATATCGGTGTTTAAAAATTTTTATATACGTAAAAATTAAGTAATTTGTTTTTTATAACAAGGTAATCATTTATTTTTTAAGAGGCTATGCTACTAAAAAGACATTTTGTACTTTTTTGTGTATATATGTTTTTAAACACCAATATTATACTATTTGGTATAGAGAACAAATTATATGCTCGATATTTTATTCACAATGCATATTACATTTTCCAGTTAATTTATCCAAATGAATGACAAGAAACTAAATATTCGATACAAATAATAGACGCTTGATAAATGTAATGAATGCTCGATATAAAACTTATATGTTAGTTAAAATAATAAATAATCGATAAAAATAATAGACACTTGATAATTAAAATGATTGCTCCATCCCAAATTCACATGCTTCCTAAATTATTAAATATTCGATAAAAATAATATAGGCTCAATAAATATAACGAATGCTCAGTACCAAATCCAGATGTTTCCTAAATTAATAAATATTTGTTAAAAAACAATAGAAGCTTGATTAATTTAAGGAATGCTTAGTACTAAATTTAAATGCTTCCTAAATTAATTAATATTCGGTAAAATATAATAAATGCTCGATATATGTATAATAGAAAATTGATGGTGAAAAAATACCTACCGTTCAATAAAAATGATGATTTTATCCCTAAAAAGTTCAAAGCCCATAAAGAGTAGCTGCTTATATTTTCATTGAAAATAAAAAAAACTGTGAACACAAAATAAACATTAATTGAATATAATATGTAATACAAAATACATAAATAAATAAATAAATAAAACAAACTCTGACAATTCAAAAACAAAAACATATTTTCTGGTAACAATCTATTCTGAAAACAGAATGCTCGCAACAAAGAACTTAAAATGAAATTGTTAATTTAGTAGGTATCTACTAACAAAACAAAACTTAAATCTGATTTGCAAGAACAAACACTTTAGGCACAAAGTACATCTGAGGATGGTGAGATTATCTGAAATAAAAAATGGCATATGGCATATACATCAGGGAAATATTGACTTGTGACTTACCTATTGAACTAAAAGAGCTCTTTTAGATTTCGCTAGTCGCCGACGTCCCTTCACTCCAATTGGAATTGCTTTTGCTTCAGGAGGTGGTGTGGTAATATTAAGCCGTATGGCCAATCCCACAATGTGTTTACAAATCAGCATTTTAAAATAAGTCGGACAATCACATTCACCATTAATCCAATCATCTTGGTCGTCGGGAATTGTTATTGTCCATACACTAAACATAACAGTCTTATATTCGTCAAAACGATGAAAGTCTAGATTCGTATACTTTTCAAGGTCGTCCTGGTTCACCTCGGTTGTATCTTTTGAAGGAATAATGTAAACATTGCCCGATGGTGTCCCTTTAGAAATAATTTTTTTTGTGCACTAGCCCACTGCTAAGATTTTGTCCATAAATCTAGGTGAATAACCTTTAAGTGCACTTCTTTTAATTTCGACGAATAATTTTGAGACCAGGTAGCTACGTACTTCTTTAGTATCACAGAGAATCGAGATAGAGGAAGCCGTTCTCTTAGAGTATTTTCATCTTTGATGACTCTGTTAAAAGCCTCTAGGGCGTTGTTAGTACTTGGGCTTTTCTTGTCAACCCCTTCATACCAGATTCGATTCATCTGTAGCCATTCACTTTCAAAATAACGTAAAAGTCTTTTTGCTCCTCCCATTTCGAAAGAAACATGATGGACGCTCTATCGAATATCTCTTGACTTTTACTTAATTGAAGACAATCAATATCTTGCAAGATTATATGTATGTTTCCTTTTGGACGCACAAGTTGATCAGCTTTTTTTTCTTACGTTTTTTTTTTTAAATGAGCCCAGCACATCTTTATTGTCACGTTCGGACCAAATACATTTTTGAAACTATTTTGTATACTGTGGGCCGCATCACATATTAGTATCGATGGATTAATGGTTTCACCCAAAACTTTCTCTGCACCAGTTCTTAGCGATTTGAATGCAAAAATGAAATCCTCAATTTGCTCGTTGGCAAAAACTGCCACTCCAAAAGTGTGAAAGGATCTGGCCTTGTCTGTTGTTCCGAACACCAATAGCGAGAAACTTTGCCATATAAGCTTATATGTGGCATCTGCATGGACATGGCAAGCATTCTGTGATTGCCTGATTAAATTTTTTTGTTGACATAAAAAATCGAAAATAAGGGGGATCCTCGTAATCCATTTGGTGAGATATTATAAAAGCCTCATCATCATTTTCTGGAACTGAAGAGTGGTCGATGCAAAATTGTTCTAACTCCCCAAGACTTATCGAATTCGGACCAAATTTTGACGTTCTTAGAGAAGCCAAATAATTATTTAACTGTTGCTTTTTAGGAATTGGTAAATTATTGATCTACGTTTTAGTATGTCCGCTTATTTTAACGGTTGTTTAGGATGGTATACTTTCGCAATTATGAAGCAATTCCGATCGGTATAAAACTACATCATCAGTATTTGCGGGATAATATAAATATACACCTGAGGCACATTGCTCTCCTCGATATTTTACTTTATTGCAACGATAAATCGCACTAACGTTACCCTCTGTATCAACATTTTTATGATAAAAGCTCCAAATACCTTCATCTTCTACTGATTTTTAAGCTAAGGCTTTGTTACTGAATACCTGTTCTCTTTTCCACTGCTCATCAACTTTTTTCTTCTTTTCTTTGGCTCCGGCTTCTCAAGTACATCAGCCGCACTGTCCTCTGACGAACTGTATTGAGGAATCTCACTGTCACTCATAATTGTCGGTTTTAAAAACAGTACGCATTAATAATAAACAAACACACCTATTTACGCACTACAGATTATAAACAATATGCAGCATGCCCGCTTCGTTTTCTGAGGTTATGTACTGTTCGTCGCTAAACAAGCGCCCGTTTATTTGCGATGCGATATAAGGCACTTATATTGAACATGACTTATCGAGCATTTATATTTTTTTCTAGTGCATTACTGTAAAATGCAAAATTTCAATCAATAGTGAACGTAAATTATCAAGCATTATATATATTTTTAGTGCATATTTGATTAAAATACCGACCCGAACTTAGCGTGCAAATTGTAAATTTTATATTGTGATTTTATAAAAAATATAAAGCATTTCCTATTATTTTATACTGCATTTTCAATTTTTTTATCAAGCATTTAATATTTTTTTAAACTGCAAACTGCATTAAATTACCGGGCGTTAATTACGACCCTTTGGTATATGGTCAATACGCTCCTTTTCCATGAAATCCTCGATATGATTATAATAATTATTAAATTAGTAAATATCAACACGTGCTTCAGAGTGTATTTTCTCTTTTTATCATTTTAGAGGATGTTTTTGCGCTGTGAACGATTTTCAATAAGTAAACGCTTAATTAGACTGGTTTAATATGCTCCATTCCACAAATATCAGATTTTCGTCGTAAATATCGAAATAATTATAATTATCAACGATATGTTTTCCAGGCCTGCATCTTCTTAAAACGAATTTAGAAAAAAATGTACGTAAATTCAAAAAAATAATATAAATTGACATATTTATTTACGTAGTGTGTTATTTATGATGAAAATGTGATTTTTTTTTTATTTAAGGTATTCCTTGTTTGTTAAAAAGTTGAAATTTATAACTGCCGCTCGTATAGTTAAAGAAATATTACATAGGTATAGCAAAAGACTTCCATGATTTTATTACTCAATATAAGAATTTAAGTAGATATTTATATGTATATTGAAGTTATTTTCTGATCATGCACATTTAAAATTAAAAGGGAACGCGTCCGAGATTTTTTCTATAACGCTGTATCTAAGGAAGTAATAAATTTAATCGGTATTTTGTACACATTGTATAATATAATATAATGCATCGGCTTCTTTCAATTAATTAGCATTTTTAAGTATATTATTTTTAATGAAGTTATTGGATACAAGATAAAATTCACAGCGTTATAAAAGAAGAATAAAACGAAAAGGTTCAAAATATTATGTTATATAAAGGTTGACAGAAATTAGATTTAACAATATGGCAAACACTCATTCATTTTGACAATCCTATAATATAAGTTTTTAAAAATATATATGTTTTCCTTGGTTTGGTTGAATTAATCAAGACTCTTATTAGATCGGACAGCAAAAGTGTCCATATAGAGCAAAAGAAATGTTGAGGCAGTTTAATAAAATAAATATACAAAATAATACATTAAGAATTTATATGTTTGTTTCAATCTCATAAGTAGGGCTCTCAAAAATGTTCCGTGGGACAGTGGCGTACGCGAAATTAACTAATACGAGAAACAATAAACTGTTACAATTTATAACAATGTATGTAAAACTTACCCTCTTAACTAGCTTGATGAACTAGCTTGCTTATCACAAACTGGTGAAGATGTGTAGCATTTTGCAGCATCAGGTGTGTTTCTATGATTGTCTCCATGAGTGATGTTCGCTTTGGTGAAAATATATTCTTATATTTTGAAAAGGACCGTTCGACATCTACTGATGTAATACACGCATACGTAAAATAGTCTTTAAACGCACTTAACGGATCTGGGGCTGCACCATCACATATTTGTCTTAATTTGGTAAAACCGGTGTCTTTATTTAACACACTTGCGAACTTTTCTTTATCGCGCTCATTTGTTGCGTCACCGATATCGTGTAGCAGTAGATTTACTTCGTCCACTATTTGCAGTGACTCCGCTAACGACAACGCACTGTTTTCTAATTTTTTTATGCTTTCATATAATGCTTTATAGTTCCTCGCAATATTTTTTAAAGCTGTTTCAATGGAAATATCTTCGAATTTTATTTGGCTTTCCTTAACAGCTACAGCCTCATCTGGATTGAATTGTAGTATCACAGCTTTTATTTGTTGGAAATATTCAGCATAATAAAAAGCTGCCTGCAATACTTTCTATGAAATGCACGGAGACGTTTAGGAGATTTAAGAAACACTTTTTTTGTACTACTATTAATGCATCCACCTCTGGAAAACCTTTTCGAATAGTTCCTGCCACAAGATGTAAAGCATGCAATTTACACGTAACATGTAAAAACGTACAACCTTGTTCTTGCAAAGAACGGCCTACCGAACGCATTGTCACGGCGCCAACAGTCACAAACATCAACACTTGACTTTTTGACGGTTCAAATTTTTCTAACGTCTTCAGCACCACCCTGGTAATTGTTTCGCTAGTACACTGACTTAGTCTTTTTTTAGCTAGGAACAGTGGAACTGTCGGTTTAAGAGGGTCCAGTACTCGTACTATAACATTTAAAATAGTTTTTTTTTTACAATCTGTTGTCTCATCAACAGATAACCACAGCCGTGTATTTTTTAATTTACATTTCATCTTATTTACCATGTCTACGTGTACAGTTGGTAGATAATTACATAACGTTGTGCGACTTGGTAACTTCAACTGGCCATTGTATTTATTCCAGAACTCTCGAAATGGTTGTTTATCGAGTATGTGCAGCGGAACATCACAGGCAATGAGTATTAATACTAAATCAAACATAAACTGTGTGGTCGAAGGCACACCATTTTTTTTTTAATTGTTATGGTGTACACTATTTACGTGAAGTCCACAATCACGCTTATCCCAGCACATCAAATCTTTCTCGCACATTTTACAAATTATTTTAGCACCATCATAAAATAAATCCAGGAATTCACCTATGAATTTATTCACTTTGTCAGGAAATGGCCGTTTTCTACCCCTGCGTACGTCTGTCATGCTTTATTATTAAATTAATATCAACAATACAGTACACCAAATAAAATAAAAACACAAAAACAATTTGCAATACGCCCAAGTGACTTAACGTGTACACAACTCGAAAACTAATAATAGACTGAACTGGAGAAAGAGTTTCGCAGTCAAGGTAAATGCCGGCGACAGTAAGTACATCTGTACTCTACGACCATGATACACAGAAACGATTTGCAGCTTTACTCATAAGTCTGTGAAATAATCAATCAGATAAATAATCAGAAAATTCTAGGATTTTGTGTTGAGTAAAGAGAGATGAGGCCCTACAGTTTATTGTGGAGTCCGAACCACATCTAGAGCATCGCCAGTTCTCTCCCATCTTTATCCGAAGCAAATTACAAATAAAATTTCTTGCTCCGGGATGGATTCGAACCACCGATATTCGGTACCTAGTAAATAGCTAAGCGCTTTACTAACTCGACTACCATGCCCTGAATATAAGTTTTTCGTATCATTATTCAAAAATAGATAAAATCGATGTAGTAAATATGATCACATTTAATGCGTAATAATGATGCTTTTAATCTACCAAAACATTACATGACTTAAATGTTCACTAAAATGTTTTTATAATACTTTTGTACAACAAATAAATAGTATTTAATAAAATTTGTAAATTTAAGGGAAGGGTTATACATTTTTTAAATGCAGAAATTTCCCAAGAAATATAAAAAACGTCATAAAATTACACAACCGCACTACAGTTTTCTTTTAAATTTTGTATGAAATAATGTGTGACAATATTAGGACTTCCGAAAATACTTGTTTACAATAACATGGCTTTAATTAATTTGGTGTTTGCTCAACTTAGCCAATAATAATTTGAAAGTGCAAATTATTATTGCCTAGCAAGGACCAGGAGGAGGTATGAACATCCCTTGCCAGGAAGGATGGGGTTAGAACTGGGATTATGTATATAAGTATAACATACAAAGTATAAAAAAAAACAAATGTGCTTCTATAAAATTAAATAAAAATATTTGTGCTTTGCTTGGTGTGATGTGAGAATTGCTAGAGACTGGATTATTAAGTATATGAAAATAAATGCAATTTTTTGTGGTAAATATGGCGCAGACACAAGAGACAATGCTACCACCTAAGAGAAATAGAAAAGACGAACTAATTGACATACTAGTAAAACAAAAGTTACCCGCTAGTGCAAACAGTGAAGTGCTGTAAATTTCGTGAATAATTCTTTTCCAAACAAAATGGATTTTAAAAATAAATTAAACAATTCTCTTTTACATGACAAACGTGACGACTCGTGTAAAAATGAAATCTGTGTGGAGTTTCAAAGTAAAATGGAATTATTAAAAAGATGAACAATTCGTTTAGAAAATGAACACACGAACAAGAGGATCTAATATTGTTATTAAAGCAAACAAATATGTATAACATTAAAAATGTTAAAGAAAATTTGGCGCCATCAACCAGTGCAATAAGAGAACATAAGGTAAATGTATTAAATGGATCTACAATACAAATACCAGTAGTCCTAATGATGAAAAAAGAGACACACAACAAAAACTTTATTCAAATGTATTAAAGATTGATTCTATAAAAACGAACAATATCAATGGAATCCCCAAACAATTCACAAAAGTGAATTCCCAACAAAAAACTATAACAAACAAACTTAATAGAAACCATTTCAAAAGGAAAAGATATCCAAACAGCAGTAAAGACTGTTCCAAAATGGGGTACTTCCGCGTATATCAGAAGATAATTACAAT
Source organism: Rhamnusium bicolor (assembly GCA_029963845.1). Lineage (NCBI taxonomy): Eukaryota > Metazoa > Arthropoda > Insecta > Coleoptera > Cerambycidae > Rhamnusium > Rhamnusium bicolor. Next base: position 120,952 of record JANEYF010001137.1, read on the forward strand.
GAATTATTAGAGGTTCTCAGGGAAACGGCACTGACAATATGTTTTAATTTTGAAGAATGGCACAAAACAGAAACGAGCGCGTCCTTTAAATATCATTCCCTATAGAGCGCTACAAGGAAGAACACAATCCTAATTTATGGCCTGCAGGCGCTGCAGTGAGCCAAAAAAAGGTAAATTTTCAAGAAGTTGCCTAGCTACAAACGAAGAACTAGAAGAAAAAATGTTTTTTGATGACTGTACATCTAAATCTGTGAGTATATTCCATTTAAACATACAAGGTTTTACAAACAAATTCGATCAGCTATCGTTGCTTCTCGAAAACAAAATTTACCCGGTTATATGTATTTCTAAACACTTCTTTTATGAAAGCAATGTAAATCTTATCAACCAAATCTTATATACCATGGGTAATTATTTTTGTAGAAAAGTTAACAAAAGAGGGAGTGGGGCTACTTTTATAAAAAATGATATAAAATACAAACCTCTAAACCCAACTCTATTTTGTAGTGAATTTTGTGGCATTGAGCATACTGGCTTAAAAACTATAATTGTAACTGATATTTTACAAGATGTTGGCTGTTAAAGTAGAAACTATTTCTTCAATAAAAAACAGAAAAAATTTTCTTTCCTATTTTTATTTTTAATTTTTATTTTTACTTTCAGCCAGGTAAATGAACAATTTATCCTACGTTTCGTCCGATTTTGCGGACTTTTTCAAGGTAAAAGCTAAAAATAATTGTTTTACATAAGTCGTAAGTTCGATTAGCGTTTTCTTACCTAACATCCTAGATTTTTTTTGTAAAATGTCACTAAATCTCTTACTAACTTGTATACTGGGGACATTTATCAAATTTATAATACAGTTTGTACATTATCAAGTAGTTCAAAAGAGTATGCTGGGGACAAGGAAGAACTTTCTATCTTGTGGATGTTGTCCAATACTACAATTATAGTTGTTATAAATACCATGTGTATTGTATATCATCCTCAATATCTTGATTGTCAAATAAATGCTGAGCCTCAGAGATGGCTTGTGAGTCACAGGATTTAACTGAAACCTATAAATGTTTATACCATTAAAATACTTGTGATAATAGAGAACTCTCTCTAACTATGTCCTCCAACGTGGTAAAATAGGTTGTGGTGATAGTAGGATGTCAGGACAGGCCACATGAAAGTTATTAACACGATTAGTGGCTTTTATAAAAATCTGTTTCGTATTTGCAATTAGCGCTTCTACCCCTGTGTAATTTTTTAAAATTTCCTCTGCTAAAAATGTAGGTCATGGATCATACATGTTTCATGTATTAAATGTGGAAAGACAGCTTTCAGAAACTTGACGCTGTAGTATGGGCCAATGGTGGAGGCACCGTCTCAAAAATCTGTAACGTTTTTATTTGTTACTATAAACACATGAAATTTGGTATACACATATAAAGAAAGGTCTGACGTTCAGTAGTGACAGTAAATAATTTTTATTTTATACATTTCATTTTATAATTGTATAATGATAACATACAGCGTGTAATTTATGTACATAATTATATGTAAATAAATATTTATTGTAATAGTTGCAAGGCTTCTTCTTCAAGTTCCACAATCTTGCGTGACACAGATTGTCTTAAGCTCGTTATACAAGGGTCTGATGTATACAATAAAGTATGAAAGACATCTTCGTTATAGCTTTTCGGGAACATTTGCGAGAATGATGTAACCTGAAACGTTTATAATCCTTATTTCTGGATTCCTGTGCATCTTCGGACAACTGGCCAAGTGGTAAAAGTGCATTATACCGAATTATGTTTTCTCCATAAATGAACACTTTATGTATAGAGGAGCGCATATAGTACCATGGATATTTGCTCACATATAATTCGGCTGTTCTAAAAGCAAATTCACCAAACGTTTTGGCATTGATTGCCTTACCACTTGACATTGTATGAAGTAGTATGCGAAATCTCATAATTAATTCTTCATCAACTCCAGTAATTTGTGCAGTGCAAGCAGAATTGGCAAAGAACCTTCGAGCGGTATTTCCGTCATTACTAGTTCCGCTGATTTGTTGAGGTTTATCAATTAGTAATCTTAATTCTTTCCGAAACTGCTCCTGTACATAAGCTTTTTTTAGATTGATTTTGCTTTTTCGTGTCCTCTGAGGTTACTGACCATTTTTTAAATGATAAATTATATGAAACATGAAGTACTAACTCCATAAATCGAATCCATGCATGTAAAGATGAGAGTCCAAATCCATAATGCACTTCTTTCTCAGGTCTCTGTTTAACACGTTCCAAATCATTCATTTCTGTTAGTTTTGCAAGACATATATGGCATATGGCACTTGATGGAATTTGTTACTACTTGTGTAACGTTACCATCTATCATTGTAAAGAACAGCTCATGTTTAATAGACATCTGCTTTTCATCTTCACTACAAAAGAAGGCAAAAGAGTGCTTATTTGAGATTCCACTTCATTGACAACAGATCTTGTTTTCTCTGGAGTCTCTTTTGAGAATTCTATTAAAATGGGCCTACACTATCGAACAAAGGACGGGATTGGATTTTTCCAAACGAAGTTTCTTGTGACTTCATCTCTACAATTTGTAGTGGAACCAAGGATGTTACAAACAAGTTAGTATGGGATATTACGTCACTTTCACCAGACAGTATTTGCTTGTACTCACTTTGTCCAGAAGATTCATCACAGCCCCATTTACTGTATAATATTAATTGTGAAAAGTTGGCTACATTCACAGAATCAATTTTGATTATTCTCTTACATGTGTGATCTAGAAGAGACTGCAAACTTACTATAGCACCAATTTCAGTTACTTGCATGTGCTCTGGATAACATTCTCGCTTTGCTTCTGTAAGTTTGGTATATGATGTGAGTACAGTACAGTCTTTGTCTTGTAAACAGGTTCTAAGGTATGTATATTAGTTTTTCGTTAAATCTAAATCAATGAAAAGAGCCAAGGCCTCTTGATTTGTGAAAGGCTCAACAGAAGTATTACGTCTTAATAATGTGTGGATAAAAGCCTTCCTTTCTTGTGATGCACAACGTAGTTCCTGTATAATTTCTGATTCCCATGTCTCACCAATTGAACGTAATCCCTGAGTATATGAATGATAAATCTGATCAAGTCCAGAGTCTCGAAATAGTTTTATTACTTTTCGTTTCTGTGTGTTCTCTGCGGATTCGCTAAATGGCTTACATGGTCTACCTCATGGGTTTTCAGATAAGGACGTCGATGGTTCTTCGTTTTCTTGGAATGGTACAAAAAATTCGCCATCTAACCATTTCTCGTTGCTGCGTAAGAACACATCCCTTTTTCTTCCGGCTTTATTCCAGCGTATCTTAAATTCGGGCAATAAGTGTTTCTGAATTTTGATGATAACACATTGCAACTGCTCTTCAGAAAGATCGAAATGCTCCTTAACATACTGTTCTGCTGCTGATATATGTTTTCCGTGCTCTATAAAAGCGTCATATATGTTACGTTTCGTAATTTTGAAATTGTTCATTGTTTACTGTCGTAGATACAGCTGACAGCGGCAAATTATTGATTACTATTAATTAATGCTGCTTGTATACATTAATAATAACCTAAAGTTTTAACAAACCCAAGTTTATATACTTTCCTAAGAACAATGGTAACCGCAGAATACACATCCCGTGTATAGGTGAAGAAAAAAATATTTTCTCTTTGGTATATTTTTCATGGCCAAAAAATATTTTTTTCAAATTATATCGTTAACTATTTTTATCGTTATACCACTTTGTTTAATAAGTTTAACAACTACAAATAATTATTTGATTTCATCTAACCGCAAGTCACTCGTAAACATATTTTGTCAAACGTGGAATATGGTGGTGCTGTTAAAGAAATCAGATGGGACCGTCCCGATATCCGATTTCTAAAATCCAGGCATTCAGTGAAATGCTATGCTTTAATTTGTTGCATTTCCATAATGTTTATGTATTCTTTATAACGCCGTATTTTGCAAACTCATAATTCTTACGGAATGAGTATTGCAGATTTTTAAGTGTTCGACGCGCGCGCTTCTTTGTATATTTTGTTGATTTGCAAGAGAAGCGCAAAAAAATCCGCAAGATTTTTTTTTGGATCTTATACAGAATCGTTTTAGTTGCCAGATGGCGAAAAAAAATTTACCCGGGAGAACCCTGCTAAAGTTAAAATTTTTCTTGAAGTTGAGAAAGTCATTCCAGTAACATGAAACCTTTATCATTTTCTTTATTGTAGTAAGGGATAAGCAATATACAAGTATTTTTTATGTTTTTAATACAAGTATTTTTTGCTCTTTGAAACGGTGTATAACACATTGCACTTTATTTAATTTTTAAGCACGAAATTGTTTATTTAAAATAAGCATCAAACCAACACATCTAAATCTCTCCATATTCCTACTTTTGAAGTCTACTAACTGAACCCAGTCAACATTTAAATAAATTACCGAACCGAATTATAAAAGTTTGATATATTAGTTATAAGAAAATTGAAGTTTGTGTTCCTTATTCGGTTTTTGGTATTTTTGAGACGGCGCCTCCACAATCGGCCCATAGTGCGTTGGATCAATCATTAGCATTAACACTTGTGAATTAGTAATGCCCATTGCTTTATACATCATGACAACTAAATTCTGTAAAGTTTTCACATTTACGGCTTCAACTCTTTTACTCTTGCTTTTACTATCAAGTAAAAATGCAGGCGACGCACGATCCACCAGGATCTAGTAGAATTCGTGCTATTACATTTCCCACATAACTGTTTGTTGCATCCGTCTATCGATATCCATATTTTTTTTGTTTCAATGTGTTCCTAATTCTTTTAGTATCGCTTTTCGAATGGAGATTAATATTCAACGTGCGGTCGTCCTTTACCTGCTTTATTTCTTGACAGAAAAGAAGGACTTTTCCGAAACTCTGGCCATTTAAAGCCAACGAGGTTAACAAAGAATAATACGACTGACGTTGTAGCCACCAATTTAACAACGTTAAAACTACTAGATATTAGGAATTTGGATATTTCAAGCAGGTGGTACGTGCATCAATTCAAGTTTGGAGACTAATATTTATGTACTGACTTTTAGGATGTAATACGTTCCCGGCTACAATAAATCGACATTATTTGTTTTTATTGTGAAACAAAATAAAACCATCAAATCAGTATCTTAACCAACAACTATGATCTTGTCACTGGTACCCATTGACATAGTCGTCGTTATTGTTGCGATCAAATAGCCCACATCTAAATCATCTAACATTGATTCCGGCTCTGTTGAAATAGAAACTTTATAATGCCGCTAACGTTTCACGTGAAGTAAAGGCCTTTCGGTTCCAAATATAGCAATAACAAACACGTCAGATTCACTTCTCTCTGTTGCGTCAACACCCGATATTCACTGCTAACAGTTTTCTAATATTGCGCGAGAATTGTTTGTTTGGAACATCGTTTGTTCCAACAAACAAGTCAGAACGATAGGCGGTATATTTCATTTTGTCGAGTTATAAACCGAATTATTTTGCAAAATGCTATACAAATGCATAAAATGCCAAACCAACTTAGACCACATCAAAGGAGAATGTGTGAAATATTGATTTTTCTAATTTGGGCAATTGATCGCATAATTTAGAAAATTTAGGGATTGATTTTTCAGACGTGGGTTAACTAAACTCGCATTTTTAATTTTTTTTACTCGTTTATTTTTCATTGACCTTATACATATATGAGTTAACTTTTAGTTGAAATTTGTTTGTATTATAATTTCACACATTTTTGTAAAATATCGTACTGGTTAACATTCAACTGGTAGTAACTTACGACTGAAAATTCGGGGATAAATATTAATGAGATTTTAGAAATAAAACGCCACTTGATAGATCGTAAAAAATGACTGTCACAGCAAAAAGCTCGCCTTTAAACAATACTGAATTGGGAAGCGGGAATGTCCAACTGCGTTTTTTTTTTTAGGTATTTAATAATATTTCGTGTATATAATAATGTGCCGCAATTTACTGATGGTTAGCTAATAATTTGGAATAAATTTTGTGGGGAGTTTTGATAACAAATGCGAACAATAAGAAAAGGAGAGAAGGTGATAAATAATTTTAGACCGATTTAATTCCATAAGAGAAAGTCATAGTTACCGCTCTCAGATTGGAGAAGAAGCCAAGCGGAACCCCAGGGGGATCCTGGCGGTCGCACCGGTTTAGCCCCGCCTCCGAAGTTATGCACCTCTAGGACCCCCAGTTACAGGTGAAACGCTTCTAAGGAGAGAATACACCGGTATAGCACCACTTTTGTCGACGGACCAGAATCAACCAGCTTACTATGACTGTTTTTTGCGATTAAGGTCCGTAGAGACCACTAAGTGACTACGTGCTCACTCCGCCTTCCTTATACCCTATCGCCAGGGTTCGAGACTTCTTTATCGATATTTCATCAATCCTCGATCGCGTTAACGCATTCTCAGGACCTAGCTGAGATTAGGACGGAACAGTCAATCTCGGATGCTAGCTCCCGGGCAATCGGGAGCCGACACCTCAAGCGACGGCCGGCCCGTCCATACTCATCTTAAGGGCATGCACATGTTTGGAAATCTGAACCTCCCATGCTGCCCCCGATCAACGAATACTGCCCCTGCGAGGCCGTCCCCCTAAGGAGAGGTACCAATAGCGAACTTGGTAGGGCTCCTCCCCCCGCAGTGCCTGTGTTGAGACCTAGAGAGGTAATCGTCGAGAATCCCGAGGGAGACTCTACCACATATCAATGCTGGGTACTGCGCCCTTTGCCCGAGTAATCAAGATCGGGTGGCAAGTACACCAGCTTTAGGGGTAAACGCCATGTGGTCTACATAGATGTTGGCTCGCGGTTCATCTTGGATATAAACTTAGGCTAAGCCGACACCTCAAGCGATGACCACTACATCTACGGAATTGACCTCGAATACTAGTACTCGCCGACCCCTAGTTAGCCACTAGGGTTAGTCGATGAGTCCGAGAGAAGGTGAGAAATAATTTTAGACCGATTTAATTCCACTATTAGTCATATCTCCCAACTACCGCCTTTTACAATTAGTAAATTAAAAAGAAGAAACAAATGTTAAGGTATATTTGTTTCGAAACATCCTGTATAGGTATGTTTCGGCATTGATTCTATTAAATCAGGTGGAAAACGAATAAAGTATTTTTATCTGTTTTAATTATTTGTCGAGATTCCTGGCGACTCCGGCAGATTATAGAAAATAGGAGTTTCCTCTCGCACCTCTCTGTTATTTTAACTTATGTGAAATTGTTATCAAACATAACAGATGTTTGTAATAACGCCGACCAGTGTATTGATTTTCAACTGTTGTTTTAGGCTGTTGCTTTTTTTTAATTTTTCTAATTAAATAATCCCCTTGGGAATTTGTCACGTTGTGTTTATAAAACTGATGTGGTAAATACATAACAAGGTTATTAGAAATACACATATTTTTTTCAAAACATACAAGGTGATAAAAAAACTGGGCAAAAATTCCCAAACTCTTTTTATTAAGCAGTTATTAGTTAATGTATTTCACTTTAAACTATTAATAAATATATCGTTTACTGAATATTTCAAATTTATTACTAATGTGTCACTAATTGCAAGCTTAAGTAAATAGTTCATACAAATGAAAAATACTTCGGGATGAAAACATACATAATTTTTGAAAGTTTGGTGGAAAATTTAAATTAGTGTATTTTGGCATACTATTAACGGGAAAAATATTTAAAAAAATCGGTATTGAAATTTCACATATTATATTACAAAAAAATATGTTTTGTGCCACATATGGCAAAACATGCAACAAGAACATTATATAATCATTCTGAGTGACACAACAGATAACAATTTCGGTCTTTATTTAAATATAATAAATACAGTTAACACAAAATAAACTTCTGTTTGATTTTCACAATTTTAATAAACTTTTGACAATTGTTTCGCCACACAGTGGCTTCGTCAGATGGTGAGTACAAGACTAAATTCTTTATTACAAAGTGTGGGTATATATATCAACTAATCTAGGGTAATAAAATGGAACAGTAATAAAATAAGGTACAAAATAATTTAGAAAATATTTAACAGCGGTGAACAGTTTAAATCTAGCTGGTCATTTAAAATGATATTACTATTTTTTAATTTATTAATTTCTAATGTCTCTAATAGTGACAATTTTAAGCCTTTATTTTCTATGTACAAAATATCAAAGTTGTTATTAAAAGAATGATTTTCCTCTAGCAAATGGTTGGCATACGTCGAATCTAATTTATTGTTATTAAAACTACGTTTATGTTCCGACAACCTTTTTCCAAAATTTCTTCCCGTTTGTCCGATGTATACTTTAGGGCATGTACCACAAGTAAGCTTATAGACTCCACTTTTTTGTTCTTTTTTAGTTTTATCTTTATTGTTCTTGATAAATTTTCCTAGAGTGTTATTAGTTTTAAATGCTATTTTAATATTATGTTTTTTCCTAAGTTCAACTGATATTTTTTTCGGTAGGTTGGCCTATATAAGTAAGGGTTTTATATCTTAAATCACTTAATTCACTGATTCCTACTTTTGGATAAACTGCCTCTATTGCAATATTATAATTTTTCTTTTTAAGTAAATTGTTAACCAAAGTTTCTTTAAAACCATTATTCACTGCTATTTGTTTAATAAAATTTAATTCGTTGTTGTAATTATCTTCAGTTAAAGGAAATTTGGTTAATCTGTTTATCATACTAGTATAGGCAGCGTGTTTATGTTTTACAGGATGTGTTGAACTATTATGTATCGTAATATCTGTGTATGAAGGTTTATGGTAAATATTAAATTCATGTGAATTATTAATTTTTGTAATAGTTAAATCTAAAAAATTAATCGAATTGTCTTTTTCATATTCTACAGTAAATTTTATGTTAGGGTGTAAATTATTGATAAATTCTACAAAAGTATTTAACTGTCTTGTTGTACCTGTAAAACATGCGATAATATCATCTACATATCTATACCAGTATAAAAAACTTTTACTTAATTTGTTTTTATGTATTTGTTTCTCAATATGATCCATAAAAATATCTGCTAAAATAGGACTTAATGGGTTTCCCATTATTAAGCCCTCTTTTGATGTGAATATTTCATTGTTGAATTGGAAATAATTTTGGTTTAAACATGTGGTCAGCAAATTTAGTAGTTCAGATTTTACAACAGGGTTTGTGTTATTTCTATCTAGTAAATTTTCTATAATTTTTATGATATCTTTTGGCGGTATACTGGGAAATAAATTTTGTACATCAAAAGAAATAAATTTAGCATTGTCAGGCAACTTAATATTTTTAGTTCTATTAATTAACTCATATGAATTTTTAATACTAAACGTTGATTTGAATTTACATGCATCTATTAATATATTTATTAGACTATTCGAGAGTTTGCTAGAAGGTGCTGTTAAGTAAGAAACAACAGGGCGTATAGGTAAATTATTTTTATGCAATTTTATCAAAGAATACAGTTTAGGGGCCTGTGGATTCATTAGAGTTAAATAATATTTGTCTTTAGAACTAAATATACTAGGTGAATTATCTATAGCGTGTTTAACTGTTTTTTGATATTTTTCCGTGGGATCATTATCAAGTTTCTCAAAAGTAGGCGAATTTAAAAAATCCATTGTTTTTTCTATATAATCATTTTTATTCATTGCAATCACTGTTTTTCCTTTATGAGAATCCACAGGCCCCTAAACTGTATTCTTATAGTTCGCATGTTTTACAGGTACAACAAGACAGTTAAATACTTTTGTAGAATTTATCAATAATTTACACCCTAACATAAAATTTACTGTAGAATATGAAAAAGACAATTCGATTAATTTTTTAGATTTAACTATTACAAAAATTAATAATTCACATGAATTTAATATTTACCATAAACCTTCATACACAGATATTACGATACATAATAGTTCAACACATCCTGTAAAACATAAACACGCTGCCTATACTAGTATGATAAACAGATTAACCAAATTTCCTTTAACTGAAGATAATTACAACAACGAATTAAATTTTATTAAACAAATAGCAGTGAATAATGGCTTTAAAGAAACTTTGGTTAACAATTTACTTAAAAAGAAAAATTATAATATTGCAATAGAGGCAGTTTATCCAAAAGTAGGAATCAGTGAATTAAGTGATTTAAGATATAAAACCCTTACTTATATAGGCCAACCTACCGAAAAAATATCAGTTGAACTTAGGAAAAAACATAATATTAAAATAGCATTTAAAACTAATAACACTCTAGGAAAATTTATCAAGAACAATAAAGATAAAACTAAAAAAGAACAAAAAAGTGGAGTCTATAAGCTTACTTGTGGTACATGCCCTAAAGTATACATCGGACAAACGGGAAGAAATTTTGGAAAAAGGTTGTCGGAACATAAACGTAGTTTTAATAACAATAAATTAGATTCGACGTATGCCAACCATTTGCTAGAGGAAAATCATTCTTTTAATAACAACTTTGATATTTTGTACATAGAAAATAAAGGCTTAAAATTGTCACTATTAGAGACATTAGAAATTAATAAATTAAAAAATAGTAATATCATTTTAAATGACCAGCTAGATTTAAACTGTTCACCGCTGTTAAATATTTTCTAAATTATTTTGTACCTTATTTTATTACTGTTCCATTTTATTACCCTAGATTAGTTGATATATACCCACACTTTGTAATAAAGAATTTAGTCTTGTACTCACCATCTGACGAAGCCACTGTGTGGCGAAACAATTGTCAAAAGTTTATTAAAATTGTGAAAATCAAACAGAAGTTTATTTTGTGTTTATTGTAAAATGGATTTTCATCAAGTAAAGGTCGAATCAATCAACTATATAAATACAGTTGGCACTTTCTACAGAATACAAAGAAAAATTTTAATAAGTGAGGAGCTTCAAGGTCTTCAATTTCTTGAGGTAGTCTTTATTTAAAAGAAACTTTGTATCATCTTCAAGATTCAATTTTTCTCACTTTGGAAGATTTTTTTGTTTTGGCTTGTTTGGACAGCTGCACATAATGAATGTCATTTTCAGTATCGTATCCAGGTCGGTTTCTGGTATTATAACTTCTGAACATCTTCCTATCTTTCATCCTCAAAATCAGTTTCCTCAATAAAGCCGCTTTGAGCTGATCTGATATATTGTACACCTCTCTTGTGCCACAAACGTAGTTATCTTTTTCACTTAAAATTAAAATGATATCTAATAAAGTAGAGGAACTTTGTGTAATGCGGGTTGGCGTGTTAATAATTTGTTTTAAATTAAAGGACTCTATGCAGTCATTAAAAATAATAGATTTGCGATTTTCGGAATCTAGTAAGTCTATATTCACGTCCCCCCCCGCAAATTATATCATTACACGTAGGTACAAAATTGGATAAAGCGTCTTCAAATATATTAACAAAGTCTAACAAATTTTTATTTGGAGGTCTGTATATTGTACCAATAATATATGTTCTATTAAACAAATTAAGTTTTACCCACAGCTGCTCCAATACGTCCTGAGATTTATTATTTAAAATTTCATACCTTAAACTTTTCTTGAGATACATTCCTACACCACCACCCCTTGAATCTCTATCATTTCTTATGAAATTATATCCATCAATATGTACTAAATTACTAGGTATATTATTAGATAACCATGTTTCAGAAATTCCAATGACATCATAATTTTCTGTTTCAACAAAAGCCTTAAAATCTGCAAAATTATGAGACAGAGACCTTACATTCAAAAAAGATACATTTTAATCTCTCATAGATTATTCTAACTTAAATAATAATAATAAAAACAATAATAATTAAAAAAAAAAAAGTAAATATATATATATATATTATAATAAGGGAAACATAATTATATTTTATGCGAAATTTTCCTTCAGCTACGTGATTAAACAAATTAATCAAATCAAATCAAATCCGGCATATTCAATTTATTTGGTTCAGATCTTCAATATTTCTTATTCGAAATTTTTTTCCAATAATACTAGTGTAGATATTTCCGCCGCTAGTCCACACATTTTTTTTACCAATTTTATCCTTAGTCTAAATCAATAGATCATATCTTGTTTTAGTTAACTCTTCGGTTATAGCAATTTTACTACCTTTGAGTTTCTTTTTTATTATTAAAAATCAAGTTACGTTGTTGAGCGTCTATAAATGTTGCAAGTATTGGCCTGGGATATTTATCCCCTTTGTTATATGGCCCTAACCGATAGCAATATTCCAGTTGACTGCCATTAACTTCCATTTTGTTTTCAAATATTCCTTGAAATATTTCCTTTAGGTTTCCATTATTTGACTCAGGAACTCCAAAGACTCTTAACTGATTGCGTTTTGAAAACTGTTCTAAATTGTCAACTTTCAAATGTAACTTTTCATTCTCACCCTATATGTTGCTCATTTGTTTCTCTAGTGTATTTATTTTGGTTTCAAGTTTTTCAATATGAACCATCATTTTTTGTGAAATTATATCAGCAATTTTAACAGCGAAGGTCTCCATAAAATTCTTATCGCTAAAGAATTCGTTTATCACGCTTTTTAGTTCACTTTTTTGCCTCTCAGTGAAACCCATTTTATTGAATATATTAATTTAAATTATGAAAATTATTATCAAATAACTGTTACAACTATACAAAACAGCAGTTAATGTTTTACACATTAAATTCACTTGCCAAATATTATCACAAAAAACCCCAACAATTTGGACCAATAATACTACATTAATTTGCCGGAACGATAAATATACGTCTACTCTGTACGGACACACATCAATCAATATAATTTTAGTTTTTTCCATTATGAAATTGCTGCATCTTCGGTAGCATTCTGGTCGAATATTAAAATTAGTTACATGACTCTAGAAAGCTATTATCATTAACAACAATGGATTTCTTCGTGGGCTGCTCTTTCCTAATTTTGAAAACTCATAAATTACAATTTCGTACGTCTTACTAACTTCTTTCAATATGCGGACATTAAAGCTGAATCGTATTCTGTAACGTCGTTCTGTATAAGTATTATCGATGGAAAACTCTGCAGTGTTCGACAAAAATGGCTAAAATTTTTTTATTTTCATGCAATTAAGGCCAAGAAGTAGCTGGAAAATTTTATGTAATCAGTATTGTAATATCTCTATATAAATATATACTCACTGAAATAAGTGAGTATAGACTGCTGGAGAGTCAATACTATACATACAAAACAAATTGTCAATGTTAAATGATATTGGCATTTCCGATGTTTGTGGTGTTAAATACTTGATTACTAATTGACTGTGACGGATGTTTAAATTAACAGCCATATCATTTACCAAACATGATTTTAATTTGCTGGTTTAATTTACATAAATATATGTATTTAAGCAGATTCTGCTATTTTTTACGTTGACTACATTAAAATAGATTGACGTATAAAAGAGAATAGCCACTTTTACAACCCTTGTCGAGCAACCCCGGCAACTCCGGCAGATTTATAAAAATTATCATTTTCATTTTTATGTGCATATTTTTGTAATTTTAGTTAACTTAAAACCACTCTATTAAATAATTGCGTAAGTTGCTTCGTAAGCGATATGTTTTTTTATTTTTTTAAACTTTGCTAAATTCAGTCTAAAAAAATCATTATCTCACTTGTTAAACAAGATTCTCCAGGGAGTATGCTTATCCTCTGTTTAAAAATAAAATATACAGTGTTACACAATTTTCAACTGGACCACGCAAAATATTGCAATATTTCAACTGCCTGTAACTTTCAAATGATCTAAACGATTTATTCTTTTTTGTTTTGAGTTTTTTGTGTTAAGATAAGATATTCTTGATTTATCCATAGATAGATAGTATGTACATAAAAAAAATAGATATAAAAATAATAGTTACAATCTAGTACTAGTTTCCACAATATAGACATATAATATAGAGAAAAAAAAACAAACCTCAAGCAACATCAATTTGGCTGATATGCATTATCTTTTATAAAACATAAAAGTTGACTCATAAATAGGTTAACGGTATTACTAGTCTTAATTACGTGAGGAAGAAGATTGAATTGTACAACTCCTTTGTGGAACAGACTTCTCATTGTACTACACCTAGAAGTTCTTTCAACATAATAGTTATTTGCACTAGCCGTTCGCGTGTTACACATGTGTACGTCTGTAACAGGCAATAATTGTTTTGTGAGATATTCCGGTAAAATGTTATTAATCATTTTGAAAATAAATATAGTTTGGAAGAAGAGGAACTGTTTAATTTTAAGCCATTTTAATGTGTTAAGCATTAGCTGACTGCTAGTGAAGCGGTTGAACCTTAGTATTATTTGCATTGCCTTATTTTGGAGAACGTGGAGTCTAATAAAATTTGTACAACTTGTATACAACACAGAACAGCAATAGAGAAAATGGGGTAGTACTAAGATATTATACACAGTTAGTTTAGTAGTAGTTGATATAAATGAAGCCACTCTGCTAAAAAATCCGATCCTTTTCTTTGATATATATTCTATATGTTTGTTAAATTTCAATTCACGATCAATTATTAAGCCTAGATACTTTATTTCCTGAACAATTTCAACTTTTTTACTATTTGACTCGATACAAAGATTTAGACTAGCAAACTGTTTATATAGATAATTATTACCCACGAACATAAATTTGAATTTTAATTCATTTACTTTTAGTCTATTGATCATAAATTTTTTCTCTCAATAATTTTAGTTCTAAATTAACAGTACTTATCATTTCTTCAAAATTTGTACTCTCATTGTAAATAAGAGTGTCATCAGCAAAAATATAGATTTTATATATTTGCAACACATTGTCAAGGTCATTAATATAAAGAATAAATTATAATGGACCCACTACGCTGCCTTGAGGGACTCCAGAGTTGTTTAACTTGGCTTCTGATAAATTTCCATTCATTTTTGTTACTTGGTACCTATTTGTTATATAACTAGTAATCCAGTCTATAACGGTGTTCTCAAATCCATATCTTTTTAGTTTTAATAGTTAGTATATTACGGTCAATTGTTTCAAAAGCACGTTTAAGATCAATGAAAACTGCGCAAAATCCAAACTCCTGCTCTGTCCAACAACTGTTTCAAATCTGAAATTACTAATTGCAAAGCCGTTTCACATGAATGTTTACCACGAAATCCCGATTGATATGTACATAGAATATTATTTGAATATATGTACTTGATTACTTGATCATAAACTATTATTTCTAAGATTTTTTCACAAGAAGGCAACATATTTACTGGTCTTAACTGTTCGGCCAGATTCGTATTGGGTATTTTTGGTATAGGTACCACTAGAGATATTTTAAAACATTCAGGCATAACACCCTTTTCCAGATTCAAATTAATCAAATTTAAAAAAGGATACCCTATTATGTGAAAAAGATTTTTTTATGATATCACGTCCAATTTCATCAGTGCTATATTTTTTCTTTGTTTAGTCACTATCTTATTTAGATCTTGTAGGATTATGCGCATTAAATGATGTCATGCTTGAATATACTCCCGGTATAGATTCATTAATTATATCAATATCGACATCATCTGTCCCTATGCTTATGATAATACTCTCAATACTACCTACATAATGCTGACTCAATCCATCCGCCAAGTTGTTATTATATATTACTCCATTACAGTACAAACTTTGCAGAGCGTGTTCCCTGCTTTCTTTCCCAACTAACTGCTTTAAGCTTTTCCACATTAATTTTGGATTTGGCTTATTACTATCTATGTTTCTATCATAAAATATTGTTTTCGCTTCCTTGATAACTTTTACAGTATTGTTTCTTGTCTGCTTGTAGTAATTCCAATCCTCATCCTCGTGTGTAAAAACAAATCTTTTGTAAGCCCTATTTCTATTTGCAATAGCTTCCCGACACTTATCATCTAACCATCTATTTTCAGCTACCTTTACTTTTATAATTTTTTTTTGTGCTGCTATACTTAATATATCTAATATGTTATTTACAAATGTCTGACTAACAATATTTACATCTGTGCAAGAATACTCCCATTCCTTTTCAATTAACAAATTTGTTATTTCAGCAAAATTGATCCGAGATCTAATTTCCTTTGTTTGATATTTTGATAAATCCCTACCGTTTTCTTCGTTTGCTGGAATTATTGAATCGTTAAAAATTTGCTCTACCTTTTGTATAATCATTACTTACAACAAGCTCAATTATGCTACTAGAATTACTTCTTACTCTAGTAAAATTTTGTATAAACTGTTTCATGCCATAATTCTCAATACTTTCTTTAAATCTTCTTTTAGCATAAACATTTTTGGAAAAATCAATATTAAAATCACCGGTGAGGATTATACTGTGTATTATTTTTGTCAGCATAATCATCTAGCCATTGCAAAAACCTATTAAGAAAAAGTGTTGTAATACCACTAGGCAGTCTATAAACAGCAGTCACACTATATAGGGCAAGGAGTTGAGTAACATCTTGCTCTTTCGACAGCATCACATGGTCTGGTCATACTTCTACCAGTCTTGGCAATGCCATCTAGCGGTTTTTATACCCATATGTTTGTAAAGCAATGATCATTTCTTCAATATTGCTAAGAAAAATTTGCCAGTTTTAGATTCTCCTTCCAAGAGAATTACAGGTGTGTTCAATGGGGTTACATTCTGTCTAATTAACTAGCTGTGTGTCCTGTGTGCTGAGATACCCATTGGTTGCAATGTCCTATTGTATTGTTGAGCGATGACCATCTGATTAAAACTGCTAAGAGCATACACGTAAGGGAACTTGCCAATGTTAAAAATAAAAATAATACTAAAAAACATAGCGTAACGTTGTAATAAAACGTGTACTTCCCAAAAAAATAAGTTTTCTAATTCCACGCGATCAGTATAAAGGATCTAAACAGCGATAAATTGAAGTGGCCCGAAACGAGCTCATTGACTGTGACGTCACACCATACCATATTCGGTAGTCGTCGCGCCGGGAAGCAATACAATCAGATGTTTACCGGTGTTTAAGACTGTGGTTGATTTGTTAGTGACTGTTCTGATATAAATATATAATTGTTTTTATAGTACCGCTTATTGTAGTTGTACAGATGTTTTAAAATGACTGATCACGGTTTTTCAAAGGGCCAACGAAATTTCCTAAAGTGGATTGTTTATGGTGGCATCTTTTATACAAAATAGTGAAAGTTTTTCCCTTGAAGGTCCGCGGGGTCAAGGCAAAAGTATTATTTTTTTAGCTTTTAGTAATAATTTATAAACATAAAATAGAGCGCACGGAAAAATAACTACAAAATGCTTAGTCGCAACTAACATTTTTAGCACTTAGTCTTATTTTGAAAGAATTTAGGGTAATTCTTTAAAAGCCACTTCTAATTTCGTGTTTTGTACACACGCGTAAAGTGTCTCTTTTTTGCTGCAAAGGAAATGTTGCGCAAATGTATAATTACCTATTGTAGGTATTTTCGTACTATGTTTTGGGGCAAGGGAAATAAGTGATTGTGTCGTGTTATCTTCACATAATAGATAAATGTAAGATTTGAATAGAATAAATTAAAGGACAAGGGAAAGGTATTGCAACTTATACTAGAGGTAAACTTTTATTCTTCGCAGACAGTAGTGTTATTGAACTTTTACATAATTGTTGCACATTCTGTAGGATACTCTTCGCAGTTTTTTGAAAAGAATCTTGTGATTGTCTTATAAACTTCATTCTTACAATACCTAATGTATTGACTACATATTTAATTTTTTCCGGGCCGACTGTATTGGCGAAAGCGTGGCAGTTATTTTATAGTATAAACTAAGATTCATTCTTACAATACCTAATATATTGATCACATATTTAATTTTCAATTTTTTTTTCATCTCCGATGATGCCGACTGCATAGGCGAAATTTGTGATAGTATATTTTACAGCATTTTGATGTCTTTAGAAAATTACTTCAATTTTAGTAGCACATTGAAAATTGCAACCCTCTGTAGATTCATTTTTTTAAATAAAATGTCCTATAACTTTTTTATTTACTATTTGATTTTTTCAAAAACAATGGATTTCTTCCTCTAGCTAACACTAACTTATAGCCCAAATTTCAATTCGAACGGATTTTTTTTCTTTAGTTATCGTGCTTACAAGAAACGTGACGGACAGACAGACGGACGGACAGATGAACAGACGGACATTTTGAAAGTTGTTCAGAATTCGATGACGAACGAAATGATTTTTCTCTGCGAGCGATATTAACGATTTTAGAAATGTTCCGATCAAATGCAATATACTCTTCGTAATCGTATTTGCGAAGAGTATAATAATAAATAGCTGTTTACTTTCGCACCAGGAAATTACCTTTACTTAGTATCACTAAATTACATTCTATCTACTAATCTTATTTTCTAACATTGTATACACATTCTTCTTTAATCCTACCCTAATTAAAATTTAATAATTCGGAATTCGGAATATTTTATTGCCCGCCTGCGAAAAACTAGTAGATAGACAAGTATTTAATAATGTACTTACATTAAAATGATCTTCACACACATGTAGAGACCTACTGCTCTGTGAAATGTCTTTTTCATTTCTTCTACACGCTTTTAGCCATTTTGATCGACGATCTTATCTTCTGGCAACATTATAAATATTTTATCTGACACTTTTACTGTAGTATTCTTACAACGGTACAATGCAATATTTAAAATAAGGAGTTTTTGTTTCCATTTTAAATACCTTTACACTTAAAATTTATGGCGATGCTGGTATTTTTACGGCTGAAATCAAGCAGTCGCGTGCTGGGATCTCCGTCGTGGTATGGTGTGATGTCACGACTACTCCCGCGCTTTTGAACCTGTTTGAAACGGTTCGCTCGCGGAAACTTTAATAATTTATAACAAATTTATTATTGGGAATTAAGGCGTCATATTTTGCATATCTTATTTTTAGTATTGAAGAACATTTTTATGAGGTAAAAAATGTGCAAGTTCCTTGCGGACAATTAAAAATGGAACAGCTCTGATCACAGACTTTTATTAAATTTTAATTGTGTGATGGTACTTTGATTCTTTTAATTTAAATATCACTTCTAAAGAACCAACATGAGTTTATACAAATATTAGAAATCAAACGAGCTCTACCTGTCTTGATTATATAATCACAAATATTCCTCCCGAGATATATAAAGTAACGGTTTTTGACCCAATGTTATCAGACCATTTTGCCCACTTATTTTCGTTGTGCTAAGTATCAGCAAGATATTGCTATAACTGATAATAAAATGGTATATAAATGCGACAAACAAGAACATAATATTCAGGAAGACAATGCTCGTTTAGCAAGTATAAACTGGAATACCATATTTAATCTAAATGTAAACGATGCATTTATTTTCTTCTTGGAAAATATTACGTAGTGTTTTAATGTTGCATGTCCACTAAAACTTGTTAAAAAAGCTTCCCATTTCTAAAATCGATACAGGGTGGGTAAAAAAAATGTTAATCGAAGAAGGTAAGGCAGTTCATAAAATTGATCTTGAAATGAAAAGGTCTAATTGTCCAAACAAAAGATTGTTCTACAAAGTGAGTAAAGAAACATATAGGAAAAACATGAAAAATGCTAAACTTAATTATTTTTATAACAAAATTATAAATGCCGAAAATAAATCAAAACAAACTTGGATTCAAGTAAATAATAAACTTGGAAAGACTAGAGCTGCCCCTGAACATATAACCCTTAATGTTCAAAGTAACTTAATATCAGAAGGAAATCGAGTCTTAAATTGCTTTGCATCGCATTCTCTACTATAGCAACTAATAAAATCAATGAAAATTTATTTATACACTATCTGAATACAGAACAAATTCAATCTTTTTTTATCATGTAACCGAAAGAGAACTCGCAAATGTTATTAAAAATCTTAAAAATGAAAAATCATCTGGTTTTGACGGCTTGACTGCTCAAATAATAAAAAGTATTTCTGATAATAATCTATCCTTTACTGTATCTCATAAACTTGTCATTTCTTAATGAGATATTTCCAGATATACTTAAAATAGCTTCTGTGATACCAATTTTTCAAGAACGCTGTAAAAGTGATATTGATAATTACCCGCAGATATCTTTATTGAGCTCATTGTCAAAAATAATAGAAAAATTCTTTATGATCGTATTATGTCATTTGCGGAAACCTATAAAATATTTTCCGAGTGCCAACATGGATTTAGACCAACAAAATCAACGGAAACGGCAACTGCATATTTTTTTAAACATGTCAATATAGAGCTGCTGGATAAAGGCAGATATGTTGTGTCTCTATTTTTCGATTTATCAAAAGCTTTCGATTGCGTGAATAGGAGCATCCTTTCACAAAAATTAGAAAACATTAGTATTAGAGGGTGCCTTCTAAGTTGTGTCAACTCCTACATGAAAAATTGAAAGCTAGTAGTAAATTGTAATCATTTTCAGTCTGATATCAATGATTGTAACTTTGGGTGTTCCACAGGGTTCAATTTTAGGGCCTTTATTGATTTTTGCTTTACATTAATGATTTACCAGATCGCATTCAATATGGTATATATATACATATATATATATATATATATATATATATATATATATATATATATATATATATATATATATATATACATATATATATATATATATATATATATATATATATATATATATATATATATATATATATATATATATATATATATATATATATATATATATATATATATAACAAAAATTATAAATTAACTTCAGGGATGCAGTCAACGGGTTCAAAAAGACTCTTTTTCAAATTCAAGCTTACAAAACTTTATTGTTTCTTCCTCAGGGAATTCTACAAAATTGATATTATAATAATTTATTAAAAAAGTTTAAAGTACTTACTAATTTGAGGTTAAAAAATTAAATTGACATGTCTTAGGACTGGAAGCTCATTTGTATTGCAAATACAAATCACAGTTAGTGAACTACATACTACTAGGATGTTAAAATCAAAAATGCTTGGTTAAAAATTTTTGTGTCAAGCACTAGAAAACTGAACAAATAGCAGTCAACTACATTTTTGTTAGTTGGTGAAAAAACATAGCAATATTACAAAAACCACATATCCAAGTCTGTACCAGACCACATATCCAAAGTCTGTACCAGAATTGGATATGTGGTTTTTATAAACATTCCATTTCACCAACTAACCTAAAAAATGTAGTTGACCCCTATTTGTTCGGTTTTCGTAATTGAGTTGATACAAAAATTTTTAATCCGGGGTTACCCCCCCCCCCCCCCCCCAGCCCCCCCTAGTAATATGGATTCGCGTAATTTAATTTTTTTTTTTAATACAATGGGGGACCCCCCGTCCCCCCGGTTATGTCAATTTATAATTTTTAACCCTCAAATTAATAGTACTTTAAACTTTAATAAATTATTATAATATCAATTTTGTAATTCGTGAAAGAAAACAATAAAGTTTCGAAAGCTGGAATTTGAAAATCCTTTTTGAACCCGTTGACTTAGCATCCCTAATTAATTTATAATTTTGTTCTTAACTTAGACAGTCGTCTAATTTGTCTCTGTATATATATATATATATATATATATATATATATATATATATATATATATATATATATATATATATATATATATTTATATATATATATATATATATATATATATATATATATATATATATATATATTTATATATATATATATATATATATATATATATATATATATATATATATATATATATATATATATATTAATATACCTTTATTGTATGGACGTATCAAATGTACATAATATGTTTAAAAAAATTGTTAGATAAATGTTCTATTCTATTCTATTCTATTCTATTCTATTCTACTATTATTCTTAATAGGCTAAATAATATTGATACGTCAAGATTGGCATACATTTAAAAAGCCACTTTTACACTATGCAAGAAGAGCTGTCTCATTTTTTTATTGTCCACAACTGTACATATCCCATTCCACAAGGTCGCTGATTCACCTCCAAATGGTATTCGTTATTTTATAAAAAAAATCTTTCTCCCTATTTTTGCCATTCCCATATTTGAATAAAGAAAAATCTAGACTCGCCAGCTTTTGGCGCTAGTAAACTGTTATTTCTTTTGTTTATGCTCTCTTGTTCGATGCTGATATCTTGCAGGATAACTACTATGAAATCTTCGTGGTGTTTTCTTCGAATACCACATAAAAAAATAATAATGGTCAAAAGACTGAAGAACCTAAAATAATAGCAAAAGTTTTTAATAATAATTATATAAATACCGGGAAAAATTTGCAAATAAAATTAAGAAAACAATGCCAATAAGATTAACAAAAAAGAGCCCACAGAGAAACGTTAAGTAGTTGCAACTATATCACTACTAAAAAATAATAAAAGCATAGGTATTGATGGCCTAAAGACAGAAACTTTAAAACATATTTCACACAATATAAGTGAACCTTTAACTTACATAATAAATACGTGCCTAGAAAATGGCTAATTTCCATCTGCCTTTAAGACATCAATCGTTATACCTATTTTCAAAAATAGTAATCGAATGGAACCCTCTAATTATAGACCTACAATTCTGATCACAAACTTCGCCAAAGTTTTTGAGAACATTATTAAAATAAGAATGAATGAATTTCTCACAAAATATAAAATACTCACTCAGATGCAATATGGTTTTCGTGAAAGAAAGTCTACACAAGACGCAATACTCGCATTAACTTCGAAAGTGTACACTGCTTTTAACGAAAATAAACCCTCACTTGGAGTATTCATAGACCTCACGAAAGCCTTCGACACTCTTGAGTCATGCCATCCTTGTGGACACTCTAGAACAATACGGTATAAAAAATTTTGCCCTTGATTTATTTATACTATATCATAGATATTAGTGTGTAAAAATTAAAAACAATATAAATGATTTTCAAAAAATCGACTATGGCGTTCCACAAGGTATAGTTCTGGGCCACATATTAAATATTCTTATACGGTTTATTCTCAACACAGAGCAGTGGCACCATTGTTACATATGCAGACGACACAGCTATATTTTACTATGGAGATAACTGGCCTAACTTAAAAACAATTGTTGACATATATGGGTAATATCAAAAACTGGTTCGATTACCACCTCTTAAACCATAAGTTTTAGCAAAACTTTTTATACACTGTTTTTATCAAACAAATCAACCTTCCCTAACTTGGGCCCATTAAAAATAAAAAGCTTCAGAGATATTTACATTGAGGCTGTAAAAAAATTAAATATTAAGTGTTATAATAGACTGTCACTTACAATGGGACCTGCACATCGATTATATAGTAAAGAAAATAAGAACTGTTTAATTCACATTTAACAATTAAGTGAAACACTAAAAATTAAGAAATTAAAATTATTTTACTTTGGTATAATCTCATCTTATTTATGGCATACTGGCATGGGGAAACACTGCAATAACCCACTTAAAAAATTTAGATATCCAAAAAAGAATTCAAAAATAATTTATAAAAAAAGAAAAAACTTACTCAAGCAATGCAATATTTGAAGAATCTGTTGTATTTGGTATCAGAGAACTGTTCTATTTCCACTGCAATGTTAAACAACATAATGATAAGGTTTTCCTTCGAATAAATGAATAGCAAAAGACTGCTCGACAATACATATAAAGTGCTGTTTATGAATAAAACTATAGGGCAAAAAAAGTTACACCTACTTGGGCCCAAAATTATATAATTCTTTAAACAGTAATATACGAAGTGTCAAAACTACAAAATTTAAAACAAAATGCGTAATTATATAATGTTTAATATTCGTTTAATAGCAGGGCTTTACCTGACAAACTTCGACACGTGATAGAGGGACTTAAAATAAGCCGAAAAGTTCCTATCAACTTACATCCTTAGGGGATTCCTAACAAAGATACAGGATGTTAAAGTTATGTGAAAAACAAATAATTTTTTTAATAACTCTAAAATTACGAAAGCTATCGACTTGAAGTTTTAGGAGCGGTGATGATTTTTTAAGTCTCTATTGTTTCATAAAATCTTATCTTTGTACTACCTCCAGTGGCGCCGCCAGAGGGTGGGGGAGATGAATTTTTCGCCGAAACTATGTTACGCCACTGTTTTGTGCAGTTGATTTTGAGATTGTTCGATTCAGTGTTCAATTTGGAAGAAAGAAGGTATCTTTTAGTTTTTTCGTACAACACTTACTTTTCGAGTAAAATAGTAAAAAGCATTTTCATGACTAAACTTTATTGAAAGTTTATCATTTATTTCATAAATTACAGAATTTATGTAAAAACTAAGAACATAAATAAAACTCATTACCAAACAGTGAAACACAGGAAATTAAAGAAGTTGCTCAAATTGGAGCCCATTCACTTCAATACATTTGTGACACCTCTGAATTGTGGAATTGACAGCGGCGGATACTTGATGATGATTTTCCCTCATCTCGTTGCAAGCTTGTTGGATACGCTCAAGTAGCTGATCTCGCGTTGTCACCGGTGTAGCATAAACTTTTTCTTTTAAATAACCCGACATATAAAAGTCTAAAGGCGTGAGGTCAGGTGATCTTGGTGGCCAGGCCACCGGACCTCTTACAATATTCTCCTGGGCGTTATAATTGTTTCACACACGACCTATCCATCTCTCAGGATAATTAGCGTCCAACCATTCGCACACCACCCGTCCAAAATGCGCCGGTGCTCCATCGAACTGTATCCAACTTTCATTTCGTACATCAAGGGGAACATCTCCCATTATTTCGAGAAGGTCATGAGTGAGAAAATCCCGAAACAATTCTGCATTTAGCCTAGGCGGCAAGAAGTGTGGGCCACAAATGTTGTTGCCAATAATACCCAACCAAACATTTACACTAAATTTATTTTGAAATGATCGAAGGCGGGTTTGGTGAGGATTTGCGTGTGCCCAAACATGCCTATTATGGTGATTCACTACTCCAGCTCTGGTAAACGTCGCTTCATCGGTCCATAATATTTTTCTTAAGAATTCGGGATTCCCCCTTACAAAGTTAATTAGCCAACGACAAAAATTTAAACGCTTCTCTGTATCACCGGGATGTAACTTTTGTACGGGATATAAATGATAAGCTTTTCTGTGGTCTCGATGTAATACTCGTAGCACTTTAGACTTGAATGTTCCTAATTGTTGTGCTGCCCTGCGAGAACTTAAACTTGGATTTTCGCCAAAAGCTCTAAGAATTCTTCCATTTCCATTTCTTCCAATATTTCTTCGATCTTCATTTCTATTTTGTAGGTTATCTCGCATTCCCCTTTTGCAAAAATTGCGATGGGTGTCTGTAAAAACTTGAACATTTGGTCGTCTCCTATTTGGATACCTCCTTCGGTATTCTCGAACTGCCTGTTAAGCATTGCCATCACAAAACCCATAAATAAAATGAATATCAGCATACTCTTCATTGCTAAACAATCTTGGCATCTTGTAGCTTGGTACACAACACTAACACTAGTTTTGACAGGTCAGACATTGACTGACAACACTGTTTCATTGTTTACCAAAGGCAACTAGGATTATTAATTTTATCATTAATGTAGGAAAGGTTTGACTGTTTTAGTAGAGAAAGCAGAAATAGCCGTTTTACTCGAAAAGTAAGTGTTGTACGAAAAAACTAAAAGATACCTTCTTTCTTCCAAATTGAACACTGAATCGAACAATCTTAAAATCAACTGCACAAAACAGTGGCGTAACATAGTTTCGGCGAAAAATTCATCTCCCCCACCCTATGGCGGCGCCACTGGAGGCAGTACAAAGATAAGATTTTATGAAACAATAGAGACTTAAAAAATCATCACCGCCCCTAAAACTTCAAGTCGATAGCTTTCGTAATTTTAGAGTTATTAAAAAAATGTTTGTTTTTCACAAAACTTTAACATCCTGTATCTTTGTTAGCAATCCCCTAAGGATGTAAGTTGATAGGAACTTTTCGGCTTATTTTGAGTCCCTCTATTACGTGTCGAAGTTTGTTAGGTAAATTTCGGACCACCATGTATAGTATTTTAGAATTTATAGCAAGTTCAAATTTAACGCGCTAATTGGCGCATCCGGCTAGGTGGTAGCACGGCCAAAAAAAATCTTTAGTTACTTTTTAAGTTGCTTTTAGTTACTGTCAAGTCAGTATTGAACCAGAATTAAAAAAAAAGATAGAAATCACGTATTCAAAACTCACTAGACACATTTTTGTGTCCTTTCGCTTTTTCGTTGCATTTTGGCTGCTTTATCGTTATTTTAATTCATAGCCACTTGTCGTGTTTCTAACCGTATTTGTGTGTGTAAACTTGGAGTTACAAATTATCCTCCTTATCGTATAAAAATTGACCTTATAAGCCCTTACTCCTACAAGTGGCTTTTACCATCTACAAAACCACGTGCTCGTCGCCGTTAAGAAGAACTGGAAAAAAAGCATAGATTACGCAAGGAAATACACAGGTGAGCCACATATCTATACTTTTCCATACAGTCCGCATTCATTCCATTTTGATGAATCATAGTGGTAATAGCTTAGTAATATTATTTTTCTATCCCTTCGTTTATTAGAGCAGTTCTTATATTTATTATTTTCATTTCCTATTTTTGTCTCTTTTCTTTAACG
Organism: Rhamnusium bicolor; assembly: GCA_029963845.1. Classification (NCBI taxonomy): domain Eukaryota; kingdom Metazoa; phylum Arthropoda; class Insecta; order Coleoptera; family Cerambycidae; genus Rhamnusium; species Rhamnusium bicolor. Next base: position 147,699 of record JANEYF010001137.1, read on the forward strand.
TTGTTTTTTTGAAAAGGGTGACACCCCGAGTCGAGAAGACGCGCGCAGAGATAACAGACTGACGGTGTGTGATTGCGAGACTAGCTCCCGTGATAAGTGGTACGCACGATAAAATAAAACCCTCGTATAATATTCTCAAAAATAAGGTGCTGATTATTCTTTGGATAAGTGACATCTACGCTATTGCTGATTCATCCCGATCGCAGGCTGACAATAAGAAATATTCGATTCCAGTTGATGGCGTGCAGTGAATAGTACACATTTAGATTGCTCCTTAAAAGATTTTCAAATAAGAGTGTGTAAATTAAAATTTTAAATTGTACAAAAGACTGTTACATAAATAAATAAAGATACTACAGTCGTGCTAGAAAAAGAATGGCAAAATTGCGAAGTGATAAGGATAAAGACCTTAAAATAATTATAAGGGAGACAATAAGTGAATTACTAGAAGACGAACAATTTATAAAAAAGAATCGTTGAAAAAGTCTCTGACAAAGTCCAAGAAACACTTCAAGCAGCCGAGATAAAAATAAAAAAGCTTGAAAATAAAACAAATTTGTTAGAGGAACAGATTATAAATATACAGCAAAAAGAAAAGGTAAACAATGTATGTATTTATGGAACGGGTACCCTCAAAATATAATCACCTTTCTCGACTTAACTATAAAAATACATAAAATATCATTTTCCTATAATATTTACCGCAAACCAACTTTTAAAGACGCCACTATCCCCTTTAATTCCTATAACCCTCTCTCCCACAAATTAGCCGCATATCAATCTATGACACACCGAGCCTTCAGCTTACCTCTCTCTGAGACAGATTTAAAAGAAGAATTAGACATAATTAAGACTTATAGCACATAATAACGGGTACCCTCAAAATATAATCAACAATCTAATCTACAAAAAACAAGATAAGTCCCTCTTAAAAGAACTTTATCCCACTATTAACGAGAAAAAAGTTCAAACATATGTTTCATTACCATATTTAGGTCAACACTCTTATTCAATTAGCAATAATTTTTCCAAATTTAATATTAAAACATCTTTTAGTTCTAACAAAAATATAGGCTGATATCTTTTCAATGCAAAACAAAAATCTGATATCTCTAAAAATGTGGTTGTATATGGTTAGATTGTCCAGAATGTAACGTCTCATATGTAGGTCAAGCAGGTAGATCGTTCGGAGTAAGATATAAAGAACATATTCACACACAAAAACAACATTCCAACTTTTATAAACACCTAACAGATTCTGGTCATACAATAACTGATGACAATCAACCTAAAATATTACATATTTGTGGGAAAAGTAAAAAACTTAATTTATTAGAAGTGCTAGAAATTAATAAATTAAGTAGGAATAAAAATTACAACATATTAAACGACCGAATAGATTTAAATAATTCTCTGTTATTAAACTTATTCAGATAACCTGCTGTTAATAAAAATCACACCATAATATAATTTACCATCTTGAAAAAACCCCTACATTTAAAGACATAACATCTGTACAAATTTGAATTATATTATCAACCATAAAATGACCCATCCTTCTATTGAGTTCAGTTATATTTAAATGAAAGTAAAATCTGTGTATAATTTAGTTTACTTGAAAATGTCCGAATAGGATGAAACTAGTTGTAAAATAACATATAAAGTGAAAATTAGACAAGTAATAGAAAGTGTTTATAATTTTTTAAATCCAAATGAATTTTCACAAAGTAATTTCATCTTCAATCAACTTTTTAAAAATGAACTTATTCTATACATTAATAACTTAAAAAATAACGCAGCTTGTGGACCAAATGGAATATCGACTATGTTCATAAAAAATTTCATACATCTCTTATAAAGCCCTTACTACACATAGTTAACTTAATAATTTTAAAAGGTAAAATACCAAGACATTTTAAGGAATCGGTCGTAACGCCTGTATTTAAATCAGAAGATAAGCAATTACCAACAAATTATCGTCTTATTTCGGTCATAAATAATTTCGCAAAACTGTTTGAATACTGTCTAAAAAATAGATTAATAGATCACCTAATATGATACAAAATATTATCTGACAATCAGTTTGGGTTTAGTAAAAATATTTCGACAGAAAATGCAATTATTCAGTTAACAAAAACTATTGTGAATGGAATAAATGCCAATAAAAAAAGTCTAGCTCTATTTTTAGATTTACCCAAAGCATTTGATATCCTAAACCCCCAAATATTAATATCTAAACTAGAAGTGACTGGTGTAAGAGATATAACTTTGGAAGTATTCAGAAGTTATTTATTAGATAAGCAACAGTGTGTCAAAATCAATGAAGTTAAAAGCGACCCCTCCACTGTCACCAGGGGCGTACCACAGGGGACAGTGGTGGGGCCAATACTATTTTTAATTTATATAAACAATCTACTAAAATTACCAATAAATGCAGAAATAATATTATATGCTGATGACTAAAACTGCAAATCGTTTCTGTGTATCATGGTCGTAGAGTACAGATGTACTTACTGTCTCCGGCAATCACCTTGGCCGCGAAACTCTTTCTCCAGTCCAGTCTATTATTAGCTTTCGAGTTGTGTACACGTTAAGACACTTGGGCGTATTGCATATTATTTTTGTGTTTTTATTTTATTTGTTGTACTGTATTGTTGATATTAATTTAATAATAAAGCATGACAGACGTACGCAGGGGTAGCAAAACGGCCATTTGCTGACAAAGTAAATGCATAGGTGAATTCCCGGAATTATTCTATGATGGTGCTAAAATAATTTGTAAAGTATGCGAGAAAGATTTGATGTGCTGGGATAAGCGTGATTGTGGACTTCACGTAAATAGTGTACACCATAAAAATAAAAAAAATGGCGTGCCTTCGACAACACAGTTTATGTCTGATTTACTATTAATGCTGATTGCCTGTGATATTCCGCTGCACATACTCGATAAACAACCATTTCGAGAGTTCTGGAATAAATACAATGCCCAGGTGAAGTTACCAAGTCACACAACGTTATGTAATATCTAACAACTGTACACGTAGATATGGTAAATAAGATGAAATGTGAATTAAGAAATACACGGCTGTGGTTATCTGTTGATGGGACAACAGATTGTAAAAAAATTCTATTTTAAATGTTATAGTACGAGTACTGGACCCTCTTAAACCGACAGTTCCACTGTTACTAGCTAGCAAAAGACTAAGTCAGTGTACTAGCGAAACAATTACCAGGGTGGTGCTGGAGACGTTAGAAAAATTTGAACTCTCAAAAAGTCAAGTGTTGATGTTTGTGACTGATGGCGCCGTGACAATGTGTTCTGTAGGCCATTCTTTGCAAGAACAAGGTTGTACGTTTATCCTTGTTACGTGTAAAGTTCATGCTTTACATCTTGTGGCAGAAACTATTCGAAAAGGTTTTCCAGAGGTGGATGCATTAATAGCAAGTACAAAAAATGTGTTTCTTAAATCTCCTAAACGTCTCCGTGCATTTCATAGCAAGTGTCCCGGTATTCCCTGAACCACCACAGCCGATTATTACACGTTGGGGAACATGGTTGCAGGCAGCTTTTTATTATGCTGAATATTTCCAACAAATAAAAGCTGTGATACTACAATTCAATCCAGATGCGGCTGCAGCTATTAAGGAAAGCCAGACAATATTTCAAGATATTTCCATTTAAACAGCTTTAAAAAATATTGCGAAGAACTATAAACCATTACATGAAAGCATAAAGAAATTAGAAAACAGTGCGTTGTCGATAGCGGAGTCACTGCAAATAGTGGACGAAGTAAATCTACTGCTACACGCTATAGGTGACGCAACAAATGAGCGCGTTAAAGAAAATTGTGTTAAATAAAGACACCGGTTTTACCAAATTAAGAGAAATATGTGATGGTGCAGCCCCAGATCCGTCAAGTGCGTTCAAAGACTATTTTACGTATGCGTGTATGACATTAGTAGATGTCGAACGGTCGTTTTCAAAATATAAGAATATATTTTCATCAAAGCGAACATCGCTCATGGATACAACCATAGCAACACACCTGATGCTGCAAAATGGCTACACATCTTCTCCAATTTGTGATAAGCAAGCTAGTTCATCAAGCTAGTTAAGAGGGTAAGTTTTACATACATTGTTATAAATTGTAACAATTTATTGTTTCTCGTATTAGTTAATTTCGCGTACGCCACTGTCCCACGGAACATTTTTGACAGCCCTACTGATGACACTGCTGTTCTGTTTATGGGTGACTCCTATACCGATGTATATTTCAACGCAACAAGTTCCATAAAAAATATAAAAAATTGGTTAAATATTAATCGCCTAAGTCTTAATATAGATAAAACTAAGTTTCTAACTTTTTCCATCACAGAGGATAGTCAACTTACTTAAGACACCCTTATTACTCATAAAATTTCTTGTGATGCACAACATTGTGATTGCCCATTTATAAAAAAAGCAACCAATATTAAGTACCTTGGAGTCGTGATTGACCATCACTTAAAGTAGAAAAACCATATGGACTATTTAAATAAAAGGCTTAGGAGATTATTTCACAAATTTTATTCGCTGCGCGATATACTAAATAAAAAAAACCTATTAATTCTAATAACGCTTTGGCAGAATCAATTATAAATTATTGCATAGTAATTGGGGTGGCATGTACGATAACTCTAAAGAATCTGAATGTAACTCAAAAAACAATTATAAAAATAATTTTAAAAAGAGACAGTCGTTATTCCTCAAATTTGTTATTTTCAGAATCAAAATTGTTTACTGTTAGACAATTATTTTCCTATCAATGCATTCTTTGGATGTATAAAAATCCCTCATTCCATACAGAGATATGTCACAACCATGATACCAGAATGAAAAAAGGCAAATCAATTATGTTACTTTTCTATACTACATCATATACACAACGGTTTGTTTTTTACTATGGCCCAAAGTTATTTAACCTCTTACCTTTGGAAGTAAAAAACACCACAATGACATTAATTTTAAAAAATTAAGAACATTTCTAGACGAAACTTATGAAAAGTTTAATACCATTTATTAACGAAAAATAATAATAATTTAGAGTGGAATGAAAAAATAATAACGCTGAAAAATTTGTTTGTTAATTATTATTTACTACTTTTACAAAACTTATCATAGATAAGTACAACATATATCTTATTTTTAATTCCAAAATAACATTATTGAGTCAGTCACACTGAACATAATGTACATATTATCTTTTTTTGTAATTCAAGTTTCAGCGTTTTGCGAAATAGCCAGGAAAATAATTGTTTAAAAAGATATATGTTGTACTTATCTATGATAAGCTTTGTAAAAGTAGTAAATAATAATTAGCAAAAAAAATTTTCAGCGTTATTATTTTTTCATTCCACTCTATATTTTAAACTTTTACCAAGAAGAGGAAACCTAATTTATTTTTATTTTTAAATTATTCTACCATATGGGGAATATCCACTATATAATTTCAATTATCCTGTTCTCAGGAACCATCAATGTTTATTACATTGGGGTTTACTAGTATTTACTTACTTTGCATCCTTTAAATGAGCTGTCCAGATGAAGCTAAAAGCAGAAACACATGTCGGCAGATATTTTAAAGTTTTTAAAGTCATTGTTCAACTGGTGAGTACCTCTTGTTTTATTTATTTTTGGTTTTACTGAACAGAATTGTTGGAATTAAAAATAACATTATTGAGTTAGTCACACTGAACATAATATGCATATTTTTTTTTATAATTCAAGTTTCAGCGTTTTGGCAAATAGCCAGGAAAATAATTGTTTAAAAAGATATATGTTGTACTTATCTATGATAAGTTTTGTAAAAGTAGTAAATAATAATTAGCAATAAAATTTGTCAGCGTTATTATTTTTTTTATTCCACTCTATATTTTAAACTTTTACCAAGAAGAGGAAACCTAATTAATTTTTATTTTTAAATGATTCTACCCTATGGGGCATTTCCACTATATAATTTCAATTATCCTGTCCTCTGAAACTATCAATGTTTATTGCATTGGGGTTTACTAGTATTTAGTTACTTTGCATCTTTTAAATGAGCTGTCCAGATGAAGCTAAAAGCAGAAACACGGGTCGGCAGATATTTTAAAGTTTTTAAAGTGATTGTTCAACTGGTGAGTACCTTTTTGTTTTATTTATTTTTGGTTTTACTGAACAGAATTGTTGGAATTAAAAATAACATTATTGAGTTAGTCACACTGAACATAATATGCATATTTTTTTTTATAATTCAAGTTTCAGCGTTTTGGCAAATAGCCAGGAAAATAATTGTTTAAAAAGATATATGTTGTACTTATCTATGATAAGCTTTGTAAAAGTAGTAAATAATAATTAGCAAAAAAATTTTCAGCGTTATTATTTTTTCATTCCACTCTATATTTTAAACTTTTACCAAGAAGAGGAAACCTAATTTATTTTTATTTTTAAATTATTCTACCCTATGGGGAATATCCACTATATAATTTCAATTATCCTGTTCTCAGGAACCATCAATGTTTATTACATTGGGGTTTACTAGTATTTACTTACTTTGCATCCTTTAAATGAGCTGTCCAGATGAAGCTAAAAGCAGAAACACATGTCGGCAGATATTTTAAAGTTTTTAAAGTCATTGTTCAACTGGTGAGTACCTCTTGTTTTATTTATTTTTGGTTTTACTGAACAGAATTGTTGGAATTAAAAATAACATTATTGAGTTAGTCACACTGAACATAATATGCATATTTTTTTTTATAATTCAAGTTTCAGCGTTTTGGCAAATAGCCAGGAAAATAATTGTTTAAAAAGATATATGTTGTACTTATCTATGATAAGTTTTGTAAAAGTAGTAAATAATAATTAGCAATAAAATTTGTCAACGTTATTATTTTTTTATTCCACTCTATATTTTAAACTTTTACCAAGAAGAGGAAACCTAATTAATTTTTATTTTTAAATTATTCTACCCTATGGGGCATTTCCACTATATAATTTCAATTATCCTGTTCTCTGAAACTATCAATGTTTATTACATTGGGGTTTACTAGTATTTAGTTACTTTGCATCTTTTAAATGAGCTGTCCAGATAAAGCTAAAAGCAGAAACACGGGTCGGCAGATATTTTAAAGTTTTTAAAGTGATTGTTCAACTGGTGAGTACCTTTTGTTTTATTTATTTTTGGTTTTACTGAACAGAATTGTTGGAATTAAAAATAACATTATTGAGTTAGTCACACTGAACATAATATGCATATTTTTTTTTTATAATTCAAGTTTCAGCGTTTTGGCAAATAGCCAGGAAAATAATTGTTTAAAAAGATATATGTTGTACTTATCTATGATAAGTTTTGTAAAAGTAGTAAATAATAATTAGCAATAAAATTTGTCAGCGTTATTATTTTTTTATTCCACTCTATATTTTAAACTTTTACCAAGAAGAGGAAACCTAATTTATTTTTATTTTTAAATTATTCTACCCTACGGATAATTTTCACTATATAATTTCAATTATCCTGTTCTCTGAAACTATCAATGTTTATTACATTGGGGTTTACTAGTATTTAGTTACTTTGCATCCTTTAAATGAGCTGTCCAGAGGAAGCTAAAAGCAGAAACACGTGTGGGCAGATATTTTAAAGTTTTTAAAGTCATTGTACAACTAGTGAGTAACTTTTGTTTTATTTATTTTTGGATTTACTGAACAGAATTGTTGGAATTAAAAATAACATTATTGAGTCAGTCACACTGAACATAATATGCATATTATCTTTTTTATAATTCAAGTCTCAGCGTTTTGGCAAATAGCCAGGAAAATAATTGTTTAAAAAGATATATGTTGTACTTATCTATGATAAGTTTCGTAAAAGTATTAAATAATAATTAGCAAAAAAATTTTAGCGTTATTATTTTTTCATTCCACTCTATATTTTAAACTTTTATCAAGAAGAGGAAACCTAATTTATTTTTATTTTTAAATTATTCTACCCTATGGGGCATTTTCCACTATATAATTTCAATTATTCTGTTCTCTGAAATCATCAATGTGTATTACATTGGGGTTTATTAGTATTTAGTTACTTTGCATCCTTTAAATGAGCTGTCCAGATGAAGCTAAAAGCAGAAACACATGTCGGCAGATATTTTAAAGTTTTTAAAGTGATTGTTCAACTGGTGGGTACCTTTTGTTTTATTTATTTTTTGGTTTTACTGAACAGAATTGTTGGAATTAAAAATAACATTATTGAGTCAGTCACACTGAACATAATATGCATATTATCTTTTTTATAATTCAGGTTTCAGCGTTTTGCCAAATAGCCAGGAAAATAATTGTTTAAAAAGATATATGTTGTACTTATCTATGATAATTTTTTGTAAAAATAGTAAATAATAATTAGCAAAAAAAATTTTCAGCTTTATTATTTTTTTCATTCCACTCTATATTTTAAACTTTTATCAAGAAGAGGAAACCTAATTTATTTTTATTTTTAAATAATAATTTGCATACATAATTTTGCACCACTAATGAGATTAACCTATTTACTATTCCTCTGATATTTACTAATTGATGATTAATTCTACAATATATTTTTTAAATCTACTCCCTACTCAAAATAAACAAAACTTTTACCAGCTCAGAGTCACATTAATACTGAATTTTTAAGTTTCTTTTTCCACATGTTTTATATGTTTTATGTTTTAATCTCCCATCCTTCTCAAATACTTTTTTTATATTCACATATAATATGTTGTATAGTTCTTTATACTAATTGGTTAAAATTAATGAAGTTGCACACAGACATTTATTGTTTAGGCAGCTCAAAAACTAATATTTTAAATAAATTTAATTAGAATACAATATAACGAAATATTAAAATATATGTATCGCATTATATCAATTTGGAATAATAAATTGAAATTGAAAAAAATTTAAAGTTTAGGTAGGTCAAAGCCTTTCCAAAACCCTCAATATTTATTTATTGTTATATCTTCATTACTTTCCACGTCCTGTGGATTTTTCTTTACAGTCCGAATCGAAGCTCTCCTATAAAGGAAGTTTCAGACGTTTTTAGATATCGTATCCCGAAATAGAATGAAAACCCAACAAAGCTGAAGTTTTCTCTTTTCCTAACTCCCTAAACAATGAACTTTTTCTCTTTTCGCATGTACCCGTATGAAAATAAATTCTATCTTTAATGCTTTAAATCAAATACATCAGCGTCAGGAGAACAAATGTGAATAATTTTGCCTTGTCGGGTTGAGAACAAGCAGTAAAGAAGGTCGTACCTGCTTCTTCTTGTGTAGTTTTAAAGTCAATGATATTTTGGTTAAAAGCTGAAGCTGATTCTCTTCTCTACGATACTAAATAATATGTTCAAGTTGTTTTCAGCAGGACTTTCAAGCAAGTATGTTTCAAGAAAGTCTGTGAGTTCATCTTTAGTTAAAAACCGAGACAACTTTTGCAACCGAATTTTTCTATAATCATATTAGGTGTTATAGGATATTGAATTTGACTATTATATATCATCCGAAACACAAAAAGATTGCACCTCTACATTGCATCCATTACGGCGCCGCTCAAGAAAATAATAAAATTAATTTGCATTTTACTGCATATGCATAGAAATAAATAATTTTTCCGAGGCTTCTTTAATGCCGTGATAAAAACTAACACTAAAACTAATTAAATGATAAATAAGTTTTAAAAATTTATTGCAGTTTGAAAGTACCCTACGTGCACGTAGGCTGCGCATGCCTTTTTCCTCTTTTCTTATCAAGAGCCCTTATGATTCTTTTGTGCGTGATCAATAAACAGCCATTCTAAGCTTACTGCATGAAAAACTCCCACTTTTAAAGTTTAATATATCTTATAGCCACAGCAGCAACAGTCCGCCACTGAGTATTTTTTACGCAAAAGGGTCGAATTTATCTAAGAACCAAATAACTAACAACTAATTTTTCAAAAACTCCGACGAAAATATACTTCTACAAAAGTTTCCCCGGTACGCCGCTGATTAAATCACTGTACAACTAATTAGTGATAAATTATTATAAATGTACTACGGAATGATGATTTCCGCTCAATTAGCAATTTTCATAATAAACCACTCGCAGCGAAATTTTTTATTTAAATTAATCCCGTCTTCACTCATTTCTCACCCCCTGCACGCTCCTGCACCCACCTGCACTAATTGACATATGTCTAAGCAGGTAGTTTACATTCAAGATACTTTAGGAACAAGTTAAAACCAGTTTCTTGCTTCCTACATTAAAAGACATACGGCCAGGAATAATTAAACAGAATACACTACACTAATATGATTGCTATTCCACGCGTGTACATAAAAAAATCATATCAATTATATAAAAAATCAAGTAGGTACCTGTCATAAAAATACCAGTATTGTCAATAGTTCACTTTATTGTTGTAAAATTACGAGTGTTGATATTTTCTTAGTGTAAACGAGCGAGTAACAATGAAATTCACCCAACAAGAGTTAACTGATATGATATATTGTTTGGGAGAAGCTGATAGGAATTGCTTATTGGCATCAAGGATTTATGGAATGAAATACCATGAGAGACGAGCTCCTGATCCCAACTCATTCAAAAACTTGAAAGAAAGATTTGAGGACACTGGTAATGTGTGTTATACCAAAAGAAAATTGAGGAACATGGTTGTAAATAATGAAGAACACAAATTGACAGTTTTGCTTCATGTGCAAGAGAATTCTCACATAAATTGTCGTGAAATTGAACAACAAACCGATGTAAGTTAAAAATTCTGTAAATCGTATCATCAATAAATACAAATATCACCCCTATCACATTCAATTACACCAAGACCTTTATGGGGAAGACTTTCAAAATCGTATTATATTCCGCAATATAATGCTAACAAAATTAACGAAGATGCCCAATTTTATCAAAGGTTTTATTTACCGATGAAGCTACCTTTCGCAGTAATGGGACAGTAAATCGACATAACATGCATTATTATGCGACTGAAAACCCGCACTGGGTCAAGCAAGTGGATCACCAAAATCGATGGTCAATTAATGTATGGGGTGGTATAATAGACAACCATGTCATTGGACCGTGGTTTTTTCAGGATGGGGTATTAAATGGCCGAAGATATCACAATTTCTTGAGTTTGAATTTAGAGGGGATGTAGATGAAGACGTCAGAGAGAAGATATGGTTCCAGCACGACGGCGCGCCCCCACATAACCATCGAATAGTAAAAGATTTTTTAACTAATTGGAGAGGGGAACAATGGATTAGTCGTGGAGGACCCATAAGATGGTCGGCACGGTCTCCGGACCTGACTCCTTTAGATTTTTCCTAAGGGGTTATGTGAAACAGGAGGTCTACAGGGTGAGGCGCACAACCAGGGAGGATATGCAGGAAAGAATCACTGCAACATTTCGCAAAATTTCAATAGCTACCCTAGCCGATGTTCGAAGAACAACTGAAAATCGTTTACGGCTGTGTATCAGGGAGAATGGGAACATTTTTGAACATTTAGTTTAATTTCCAGTGCTTCCACCCAGTTTCTTTTCAAATAAAGCTTCCGTTTCCTCTTTTCCTTAATTTCTTTTTTGTCTGCAGAGAACTATCGTACTGTAGATAAGTTGATATCATTATTTTCGAAATTTTCTAACTGAAATTTCAGCGAAATTCACAAAACAATTGAAAATTGAGCGTAATTTTTTAATAAACCTCGAATTGTGCCACTTTGCCATCAAATTCCTTGGCACCCATGACAGATAGACCCTAGAACCTTTATATCAGTGGAAAGCTCTTTCAAAGGTGTCATAATATAGAGAGATGTTCCATTTGACAAAAATGAGAAAAAGTAGATTTGGCGTTTCCTGACTCACACGGTATAAAATGACCGATTTCGTTAGATCCGATAAGAATAGAATAAACTACAAGGTGTTTGACAATTTTTGGCACAAAACTAGATCTCAAAATGTTCTTCCATTACGACACAGTGAGCTCACAAAGTTGGCATGTTTTTGGTACAAACTCACCCATATCATGGTACCGACCCATCGCAGACCCATCAAGTGGCATATCATTTGAGTCGCCTTTAAAAGGAGAATTCAAATATGTAATAATATACCTAGTGTTCCATTTAAAAAACATAAGTTTATGTCGTCACGCCTAAATGGATCATCCTGTATATTTCAAAATATTTTTTAAACGATGCACCTTTGCGCCCTCTATTACTCTATTTTTGGAAATTTTCGATATCTCTTATAAGAGAGCCAGGAGATTTGGCCGACGCGAGGCTGAGACACCCTGTATATATATATATATATATATATATATATATATATATATATATATATATATATATATATATATATATATATATATATATATATATATATATATATATATATATATATATATATATATATATATATATATATATATATATATATATATATATATATATATATATATATGTATAATATATATATATATATATATATATATATATATATATATATATATATATATATATATATATATATATATATATATATATATATATATATATATATATATATATATATATATATATATATATATATATATATATATATATATATATATATATATATATATATATATATATATATATATATATATATATATATATATATATATATATATATATATATATATATATATATATATATATATATATATATATATATATATATATATATATATATATATATATATATATATATATATATATATATATATATATATATATATATATATATATATATTATATATATATATTATGATATATATATATATATATATATATATATATATATATATATATATATATATATATATATATATATATATATATATATATATATATATATATATATATATATATATATATATATATATATATATATATATATATATATATATATATATATATATATATATATATATATATATATATATATATATATATATATATATATATATATATCTAACATATAAAATTCTCGTGTCACGGTGTTTGTAATTAAACCCCTCTATATATATATATACATATATATACATATATATAAAATCACATTCACATGGGATACTATACACATGAGTTTTATACATCATTTGCTCGTTTAGTTCTCGATAAAATAGATCTCAACATATTATTGTTCCGATTGTACGTAATTTATCAGATTGAACACGTATATGGAATTATTGCTGTGGAATGAAACTCAGGTCATTGTATCTGTGACATGTTTATTTCACTTTCAGCGTGTGAAAAATCATTAATTAACAATAATTTGTAGGTCAGTGACTTAATAATGCGAGAATTTCCGTAAATATATTTAAAACTAAAATTTGTTTACAGATTTTCCCATCAACAAAATTAAATTGGAATAACAATTTTAAAAAAAATTATAATGCAACTATTTTACTATTTTAACTTAGTAGAGTCATCCTAGAGTATGTTGTGATATGTATTTGTAAAAATTAATCAATACTGTAAGAGTTATACACACTCAGATGAAAATACCTACATATATTTCCTGGCACCTCCGGCAGAATTTAAAATCACAATAAATTACTTTAAGAAATAGTGATTGTTTAAAATCGATTGAAATTTTGCACTGGCATTCTTTTTATGCACACTAAAAACAAAAAATGTAAACAATATTGTATTTATACAGGAGCACTTAAAATGTTCGCCATAAAATGTGCAAAATTATTAGATCAATCTTAACAAAAATTTTATTTACATTTCTGCAGTGTATCTTACTATCTCGTCTGGGACCGAAATCCCTAGGTTGCAACTCCTGGACTCTTGTAAAATAATAATTGTCATGTTATTAAAAAATCACAGGTAAGACAATCCCTTGTATCCCTGAAGGTACCTGAAGGTAACTTGTGTGGGAGAGGGCTACACATTTAGATACAATGGACACAGCCAATGTCCGAGTATGCCAGGATAAATTTCTGGTTTTAGAAAAAACTCTAGCTCCTCAACCGGGGATCGAACCGGGGACTCCAGGGTGAGAGACGAGTGTCCTTACCACTGGACTCCGAATCCACATATTACTGCGTTGTTCCTATAGTGTCCTTAACACTGAAGACGATGAAATATTTCCCAACTCATTTACAACAATTTCTGTACTCGTAGTTAGATCATTTTGAACATTATTTAAATAAAGTTTTAGTGCCATATCCCAAAAAAAAAAAACAACTATGCAGCCACTGATATGGCACTAAACCTTCTTTGTTTTGTTTTTGAACTCCAGTAGCTCTATCTTTTCTTTTGTTTGTATGTGCCAGATGGAAACAGATAATGCACATAGAGCTCTATGTGCCGACTGTGCTCATCGACTCCCCAAATTTGGAACATGGGAACATGAAGGCACTAATTGAGTATTGTGTACTGTACTCTCTAGCCTTGTCAGTTTTTATTCCAATTCCTTAGCTACGCTACGCCGATGAGGAGCAATAACTCCGAAACACGTATCCCTAGCTGCATACTTAGTTTCTTTTTTCAGATATGGCACTAAAACTTTATGTTCAAAATGATCCAACTACGAGTTCAGGAATTGTTGTAAATGAGTTGGGACGTATTTCAGCGTGGGATATGGCACTAAACATTCTTTGTCTTGATTTTGAACCCCAATAGCTCTATCTTTATTATTTAAAATAGCTTCCTCAACTTGAACGGTATGCCGGTATTTTCTAAGTCCAGAGTTAACCTTTGCATGACTTTAAAGAGCCTGTTTCTTTTACATGGCGAATTAAATTTTCACATGTAATACCACTAGAGGTCAATTATTTCCGAAAATTTTTTCGTGGTAACGAATATTTGAATAATAATCTTAAAATATTCATGACCAAGGAAAAATTTTCGGTTTTTAATTTATCCTCGAGTGGTATTTCACACCAAGCTCCATTTAATTAAATAATGCCAGAATTTTTTTTTTTTTTCAAACGTCACAAAAATCATCATTTTTAATGGCAAAATCTGACACAAAAATGTATGTTTTTGTTACTAATATAAAAATGTCAACACTTTTAATCCTAGTATTAAAAGTATATTTAGGTAAAAATTAAGCATTTTCATATTAATTCAGTTTATTTAAATTAAAACATGAAATTCTTACAATCCAAAATTATTAAACAATGAAATGAAATACAAAACTTATTGATTAGGCTAGATATATAAATTCATTCAATTATTATTATTTATTGATAGTAATATTGAAAGTGCAGTTTCAGCAAGTTGAATAAAAATTAAACAAACCCGAAGAACTGACACTGTTAACATTTTTAACGGTGGTGGTAGCAATATCTGAAACTGTTACATTCTTAGTGGTATCGTGGGAACATATTTCTTGATTAATTTTTCCTTGATTTTCTACATTATTGCAAGCAGCTGTATTATCGAGATTCAAGGGATTGATACTATTACACGTACTAGGCCCATTGGTGCTAGTACTAGGTTCATCGAGTCGAAATATTTTTCTTGCTGTACTTTTTTTATTTTCTATAGATTCTTCTCTATACCCCTCTGCAACAGTGTTCGACCTCCAACCCCCATGTCTTTTAATACAAGTGACATCACCATCAGAATATACAAGAAAAGTGGCAGAAGTTCGACGTAAGCCGTGTCCAGTATATTCATTGGCATTTGGTAAATTTAAATATTTTGCCACTTCTTTTGCAACACTACTAATTTTATGAATACCGACTACTGACCGTTGATGTCTTCCATTTTGACACTTTATAAAAAAATGACTTTCTTCAAAACCTTTTAACCGTAGAGCAGCGTATTTTCTGTAAATACTCAAATATTTTTCTCCAAAAACCGTAAATGACCGACCCTTACCGGTCTTAGTATGAGGAACCTGTATCAGTAAAGCAGACTTAACATCTTCAATGTCATTAGTTTTTAAATGAATTAGTTCATCACAACGACATGCGCCCGCAATTCCCACTATTAAGGCAACCTATAAATAAAAATTCACAAAATTTGCCTACTTCATTCTTTAATTTTAAACATACCTTCATCATTAAATAATGTATGTTAGGAGCAGCATCCAAAAACTGTTCAACTTGGTCCTTCGTTAAAACCCTAGCTTTTTAGGGGTATAACCATTACTTTGCCTTTTTAAAAATGCATTCAACTTGGAAAATTTACTTATATCTACGCCATTCTTGATAGCCAGTGTCGATTTCACCATTGAATACTGTGACCACAAAGTGGAACATTTCATTTTTGAGGACAGACTGGCAAAATATGCCAATAAAACACTTTCCGAATACGATTTTATATTCTTTTCAGAGCACCATTGCATAAAACGATTATATGAGCACTCGTACACTTCATGCGACTTTGGTGCTAGAAGATTTAAAGTCACTTCGTTAGCAATTTCAACCACCTCTGCTGGTATATTCCACAAATCTTCATTATCAGAAATTTTTTTCTAATAATGGACTATAATAAATCACAATTTATTTGCTTAAATAGAATGTTTGTTTATATTTATTGGCATCCCTAGTAACCACACAATATCCATAGCAATCACATAGTGTTTGTCACAAGCAACACGATAAACTGTTATAAGTCGTATAATCGAAAATAATTATGTATGTACTTAATGTTTAAATATTTCAAATTTTTTTTGCATTTGAAGAAAAAATAACATGTTTCAATCGGATTTAAAGTGTCTTTGTTTGACTCGCAATTTTTGCGTTCGCTCGGCTACGCTGCACTTCGCCTCGCAAATACAAACATAATTGCTCGTCAAACAAAGTGTCACTTTTAATCCTAATAAAACAATATACTATTTACTTTGACAGTATAATATGGAAGGCTTTGAATGAAGGCGTTTAATGTCGAATTAAAAATATAATTTTCTACCATTTGCAGAAATTTAAACTCAACAAAATATGAAAGAATTAACTAAATCTTAAAATGATATATCTGTGTAACTGCAGTTGGTAAAATAGAGTGTTAGCCATTACTTAAAAAAACATAACATTTAAAAAATCTAATAAAAAGAACATGTGCTTTTATTTTTAAATCTTTATTCAATATATTTATGACAAATATTGTTATGTCTAAAAATGTCCACTATAATTCTCTCCAGGGTACCCCAGCATAAAAAATTTGCAAAAAAATACCTGGGTTACCATCGACACACTAGAGAAAACACACATTTTATTGGTTAAAAAACACAGGTGTAAAATTTTCAAATATATTCTCATATGGAAATTTTCTTAACGAAAATGTTTGACAATACATTCTTATTGCTTCGCATGCATTTTGCTTCGTTTCACCATACATTAATAGCATGTTAGCCAATTCATTTGATGAATAATTTATAAAGGTCTTTTAAGAAAAAATAATAAAAAATAAAAATTTAAAAAAATTATAAACACTTTTTATTACTTGTCTAATTTTCACTTTATTTGTTATTTTACAACTAGTTTCATCCTATTCGGACATTTTCAAGTAAACTAAATTATACACTGATTTTACTTTCATTTAAATATAAACTGAACTGAATAGAAGGATGGGTCACTTTATATTTGATAATATAATTCAAATTTGTACAGATGTTATGTCTTTAAATGTGGGGGTTTTTTCAAGATAGTAAATTATATTATGGTGTGATTTTTATTAACAGCAGGTTATCTGAATAAGTTTAATAACGGAGAATTACAGGGCTCCCTATGGGTTCGCCTCTTAGCCCCCTTTTATCCAATATATTCATGGATAATCTTGAAAAAATTATATTGGATTCACCAATATACTAGTACGATATCTGATCCTATGAACCGGCCCTAGTGTCGTACACAAAATAATAATTTTATATTTTTTCTCGTCTGCAAACGTACGGGTACGTCGCACATTACAGATATTAAATATAAAGGTGTCGTACGCGAACGTCGCAAGTTTTTATTTTGCAGGCCGCGTGCCGTACTGATACGTTTCTCGTCCATATCGAGTGCCGTACTGGTACGGCAGAAGTTTTACGTTTTTTTTTTTGTTTTTATAATAAATAAAAGAACAAGTAAATTTATTTCACACATTTATTGCTAAGGAACACAAACTTAACGTTTTTGATTTTTATAATAAAAAGAATCAATACTTCTTCAAGGTATGAAAAATACGAAAACATGGATGAGCACATAGTGCAACGTCACAATCTGTACACATGAATCTAGTGTCCTTTCTTCGACGTATTTGCAATTTTGACATGCTGCAAACATGACAACGTCTTTGAGTACGTGATCCCTGTGCAGCAGTTTGAGGAACTGGACTCGGAAAGTGCCTCTGGGTCAGCCTTAGGGGGTTGTCCACAGTTGTCACTCTTCCGCGAGAAGAATGTGGTACATGATGCTCCTCTATTAGTTGGGAAACAATTTGTAGCCGAAAATCAGAAAAAGACGGTTTCTGTCCTGTTCTAACCTGATGTAAGATATAAGCATTATACAATGATAGATCTACTAGATGGAAGAATAATTTTTTATACCACTTCAATGATTTTCTGGCGCACTCCACAAAACTAACTTGCATATCTACTTTGTCAACCCCACCCATTTTCATATTATATGCTACAACACACTCAGGTTTTTTAATTTCTTCCTGTGTTTTATAATTTACCTTCCCAGTAGATTTTTGTGTCGCTGTATTTACTGTCGTTAGCATGTGTACGTATTTTTTGTCACACCATTTGATGGCCAACATATTATTGGTGTATGCTACTTCACAACTTCCTCTGGGTAAATTTTGCTTGAACACGGGCATACTTTTTCTATTAGGCTTGACTGTTCCACATGCTCCAGTTTGTTGTTCAAATAAATGCTGAAACAATAGGGGACTACTATACCAGTTATCAACGTACAGTATATGTTGTTTGTTCAAGTACTTTTTCATAAGTGTGTTCACTATGGTTCCGAATATTCCGAACTCTTCATTTTCAGGATCAAGTTCAGTTTTTGAACCAGTATAAATAATGAAATTTAGAATATAGCCGGTCTCAACATTACAGGCCTCAAACAGTTTTATTCCTAATCTTTTTCTTTTAGATGGGATATACTGTTTGAAAGCTAACCTCCCTTTCCATAAAATTAAACTTTCATCAATGCAAATATCCTGAAATGTATGAAATAAGTTACTGAATTTTATTTTCAACAAATCGTAAACCGGTCGTATTTTTCTTAGACAATCATCAGCATTCATATTGTTATTATCTACGAAGTATATATTATACAACAAACTCATAAAACGATCCCGCATAAACACATTTCTGAAAAATGGTGTTTCTATAACTTTGTTTGTTGTCCAATAATCCTTCAGAGAAGGTTTTTCTACTATGCCCATCAGAATACATATAGCAAGAAAAGAATACATTTCTGAAGTATCTACATTCGTCCATTTGCCTTGTCCAGTTTTTTCAGTCGCATATCTGTTTGTTTCTGATGTAATTATGCTCACCAAATCCTTATCAAAAAACAATTTGAAGTATTGTGATTCCGAAGCATCCACTTCTAGCGGAAAGTTATCAGCAACCCCTGATTTAGCATTATCAAAATCAAATATTTTAGGGGAAAAGCCCCCAACAAATTTCCAAATAAACGTAGAATTAGGATGTGCTGTAGTGCGTCCTCTCTTAGTACGAGGTTCCGTTTCACATACCTCATCATCACTTGATTCGCCTATATCTCCTAAAATAATGGCATTTTCAGATTCACTAGAAGAATAATGCTCACTTTCACTCGGCATATATTCATCTGAAGAACTGGCATAATCACTTTCTGAATTCATAATCTTATTCACCTCATATTCTAATTCCTGCGTTGATAATTTCCGTGAAGCCATATTTTATATTTACACGCAAAGTACAACCACATCTAAGCAAAGACAATCTCTGGCTGACAAGGTAACGAGCGGGGAGGTTGCCAACAACGGCGTTAGGAACAGATGCCCGCATTTTCCTGCGCTCGGCTGGCGCAGTCGGGAGTAAGATTCCCTGGCTTGTTACGAAAGGGATAATTACATATACGTGTACAAGATAATAACAATAATATTTATAATTGTTTAATACAGCGAATATGTGTATTAAAAATATCCACAAAAGTATTAACATTATTATAGTTTGTAAACATTTGGAAGAAGGGAGATTGTGTTATTATATTGGTTCTTGGAGTATGAATTGTAAATGTTTCACTGTGTCTTCAGGCAATACGAGTTACAACATAAAATATACTGTTGTGAAGATCTTCACATTTAATGTAATTATCGATAATTTTGAACAAAAATATTATTGATTGAGTAGCTTTTCTCTTTAAGAGGCTATCAAAGTTGAAAGTAGATAAAATAATGTCATGTGGATATCCTCGCGAAGGGTACCAACCAAACATCTTAAAGTGCAAATTTTTTAGGAAACGCCGTAATCTATGCTGGTGAAATCCTTAATGTTTCTTAGAACAAATCCTAATGTTTTGAAAGATGACGTAGTTGTTGCGTTAATATGATCAACAAATGTTAATTTTAGATAAAAAAAGACACCAAGATCTTTCACATTATTAGGTCTAATTAAAGGTATATTGGATATTTTATAGTCAAATAGATAAACATTTTGCTTTCTTGAATAAGACACAATATTGCATTTACTGATATTCAAAAATAAGTTGTTTTCGATACACCAATCATTTATATGGTTTAAATTAGTTTATAAATATTTGCAATCAGCCAGTGAGTTTATTTGACAAAATGTTTTTAAATCGTCAGCGTACATCAAGCTCAGCAGCAATATCGTTTATAAATATAATGAAAAACAGGGATCCAAGAATGGAACCCTGAGGTACACTGGATGTTTGCAAAAATGTTCTGATTTAGTACCTCTACAGGAACATATTGCCAGTGGTTAGTTAAGTAGATGCTACCAGGTTTAAGAAGTCCACAGATATACTAAAATGTTGAAGTTTGTGTAATAAAATTTTATGATCCAATTTATCTAAAGCCTTAGAGAAGTCAGTGTAGATGACTGACCTCTCTAATCTAAGACCTCACTGATAAATTGTATTTTCATAATCAGATTAGTTATTGTTGATCATCCAGAGACAAAACCATGTTGTTCAGGTAATAAACAGTTGTTAACATGGGAAGTGATCATATATAACAATTTGCTAATATTTTACCAAAGTTGCAGATTGTAGTAATTGATCTATAGTTAGTTATATCATCAGTGCTTCCTTTTTTGAATATAGGTGTGACTCTAGACAATTTCCACAAATCTGGAAAGGTAGAATTCTTAAAAATCATATTATATATAATACATAAAGGATTATAGAGCAATTACTATTTTGTGTAACTTCGGCAAATTGTTTGAAGTAATTTTATATAAAATATTATTTAGTCATTTAAAAGCTCGAATTTGCTCTTACCAGTACGGATCTACAAAGTAAGATAGATAGATAGATAGGTAGAAATATTTTATTTCCCCACAGTATATTTCTTACAAACTACAATAATTGTTATAGTGTATACCTGTATTATGTTATAGGATAGATACATACTTCTGGCTTTTTTCGAGATTTACAGAAAATATATTGTACAGTTTGGTCTGTAGTTTCAAAGGATTTTTTATATCTGATCATATGATACTTAATAATACATTAAAACGGCTACCTTAAAGTACACAATTAAACTAAATTAAATAAGAATACATTAAATATGAGTGGTGTTGATTTTTTTTTTGGTGTATGTGCTCGGGTTACAAAAAATACGAATAACCTGTTGTTTTAGTTAAAATCATCATCAAAGAATTCATTTAAGTTATAGAAGACCTTAGTTTTTAGAATATCTTTCAATTGATTTTTAAATAGATTTAAGGTTGGTTTATGCTGAACTGTTTCTGGTAGATGATTAAATATTTTTACACCTGCATATACGGGTCCTCTTCTGTTTACATCCAAGTTGTATAAGGGCGTTCAGTATATGTTTTTGTATCGTGTATCGTGGTTATGGGTATCAGCGGGTGTGGAAAGGCTTTTTTGTTCTTTGTATATCATTATACTGATTTTATATATATATATATATAAATTCGTTAGCGTAAGTATTGAGTTTCCCCAGAATTCTACTCCATATTGCATAAGAGGATAGAAGTATGCATAATATATTATTTTACCAACATTGAAGCCACTATTTTTCCTAATTGTACTTTGGCATATACTGCATGGCTTCATTTTTTATTTAATTTTATAATGTGGGTTTTCCAGTCTAACTGTTGGTCCAAGTGAATTCCGAGGAATTTAGCGGTAGATGTAGGGATGACATCGCAACCGTTTGTTGAGATAACAGTATAAGGTAGAGTTTTATTTGGTTGGAATAGAATGTTAAAAGTTTTATCGACATTTAAAACCAGCTTATTTGCTGCGAACCAGTCGCTTAAATCCTCCAGTAAAATCTTTGTTATACTTATTAAATCGTCTAAGTTTTTGTGCTGTAAAGTGATGCTTGTATCGTCAGCAAATTGTGAGAATTTCGCGAGTGGAAAATTTGCTGTTACATCATTTATGTAAATTAAAAATAACGTTGGTCCCAGGATAGAGCCTTGTGGAACCCCACATTTTATATAGCCCGGGTTTGTTGATAGTTTGTTTATTCACTCCCCCTCAATTGCCATTATCTTCACAGACATAGTGCGGTCGCTTAAGTAAGATTTAAACCAATCATGAACAATACCCTGTAAATGCTCCATTTTGTCAAGTAAGATTTTGTGGACGACGCAATCGAAAGCCTTCGATAAATCGCAAAAGACAGTAACTGGTATGTCTCTATTTTCTAATATTTCATTTACATTACAGATTAGGTCGAAGGTAGCTGCCGTTGTGTAAATCTACTACCACAGATTTAATAAGTGTCACACAGTTTCTAGATGAGACTTTAGATCGGGGAGGGCAGGGTAATGTCATTTATACGAACTTTTCAATGGCATTCGACAGACTTGAACATGGATTATTGCTGCATAAACTGTGTTAGTTTTTTATTCCTATGTAAACAACAGATGCCTATACTTGCAGTACCAGGGTTTTAAGCCTGTTGATATGACAGCAACTTCAGGAATTCCGCAAGGATCATTCTAGGGCCTCTTTTGTTCATTATTTTCATAAATGATATCGTCTGTGAACTTAGTTGTAATGCTCTAATATATGCAGATGATCTAAAGCTATATTCGTCAATTTCCAACTTTGAGGACTGTATTAGTTAGTCTGAAGGAAGGTTTAAATAAATTGAATCTTTGATGCGAAAGAAATTTATTACCTCTCAATATTAGTAAGTGCAATTGCATGAGTTTTATGAGAAAACTGCAACCTATTGAATTCACATATTCAATTAACGAGGCTAATGTAACTAGATGTTACAAGTTTAAAGATTTGGTAGCGGATGCTTATAGAAATCTTGGTTTTATATTAAGAAACAGCAAGCATATTGTGGAAACTGCTACACTGGAGTTACTCTATATTGCTTTCGTTAGATCTAAATTGGAATGTGCTTGCCTAATGCCCAGTCTGGAATCTGGGATATGAAATTCATAAATTTGATATTTAGAAAATACAGAGGAAATTTGTAAATTTTCTATGATATAAGTCGGATGGTGTTTATCCCCCTCAAGGCATTTTCAACAATATGTTATTACAAAGATTTCACATGAATGACTTGAATACTCGACAGAAATATTATTTAATAGTAACCTTATATAAAAAACCAAATCGACTGTCCAGAATTTCTTAGTTATTTCTGTCTTCATGTTTCAGCTTTGCAAACTCGTTCTAGTAGTTTATTTTATTTGCCAGTTCTCACAACAAATCTGTTAAAATATTCACCTTTATATACTATGTGTTCAAATTATACGTCGGTTCAAAAATTAACTGTATATACAGGGTGTTCCCAAATATCACGTACATACGCAAGGGGGTAATTCTTTGGCTTATTTTATGACTGAAAGTTTATATAAACATAGGCCCGCAAACGCTTCTTTATTGATCTACAGGGCGTTGAAATTTGAAGATTCTTTATTTTTTTTCTCGGTAACGGTCACATATACGGAAAAACTACAAGAGACCAAAAAGTTTCTAAATAAAACAGAAAGTTCACATTGTATTTTAGAATCTACCAGCGGTGCATCAAAAAAAAGTTCAGGGGGAGAAAAAGGTGTGACCCCTGAAAAAAATCTCCCTGTAGATTCTCACAACCATTTGGCATGCCCAATGATGTAAGCCCTACAGTGTAACCTATATTCCAAATTTGAGCTAAATATCTCAAAAACTGCAAGAGCAATAAAGAAAGAAAAAAGGAAAATCTTCAAATTTCAACAACCTGTAGATCAGTAAAGAAGCGTTTGCGGACCCAAGTTTATATAAACTTTCAGTCATGAAATAAGCCAAAGAATTACCCCCTTGCGTATGTACATGATATTTAGGAACACCCTGTATATTAGGGTTATAAAAATCATGTTCTTTCTATGGACTATGTTAATATTGAAATTATTTTGTTAAGTTAATAAGTATCGATTATGTTTTGTAATTTCCTGCCCTGCAATTGGATTCGTCTGTTGGATAGTTGTAATTATAAATAAATATTTGAAAATTCTCTACAAAATTCTTGACAAAATTATTTGGATATTGATTATTTAGTAGCACAATTTTAATGAATTGCTTTTCATTTATTAAAGTCAATATCCCGAGAATTTTGTCGATAGAGAATTTTTAAATATTGAAAATAGAATAAATATGGGGGATAGCGTATATCCGCCTTAACAGTACTCGTATTCGATACGAAAGTTAAGCAACGGTAGTTGCAGTCATTAATTTGATGGTAAATCATGTGAAATGTTGTAGAACCAAAATTCTACAAAAAACCAAATTGTCTCAAAAAAAATAAGGTTACCAAAAAAATCACCCAGATTACATAGAAGGCCCTCCCCCATTAGAAATATTAAAATATGCCCGAGACAGAAATTACACGGGTTCAAAATATCACATGTCACACCACTTTCTTTAGCAAATTAGATAAAGAATAAAAAACCGTATTCAAAACCTCAAACCGCATTTTTTTTTCTCAATTCTCCGATTTTTAAAAGCCGAATTAGTAAAATTAATTTTTCATTAAAAAACCGCTCTCCAGTATAAGCGCGACAACCAGCGACGCGGTGCACTTACAAAAATTAAAATGACCGAAACTCATAAAGACGTTCATAAGCAATAATTATAAACTGGTCTGAACGATTTCATTGCATCCGAGAGGCCGCACAAAATTTTAATTTCATTAGTCGACAGAAGCAAATTATCAGAGGCCAAAGTCATCATAAAATAGTAAAAGCTAAATTTCTGTATTTTTATATCTAAATTTTAAAAGATGCTAGTAGCACACACCAAAAAATTAATTTTTACAAAGACAATTAAATAAATAACAATTAATATCAAAGTAAAGTAGTTTAAGACAAAATAATAATAATAATTTCAGGCAACAATCATTGTTTCCACTGCGTCCTATTAACCGCTAGATTTATTTATACGAGACTTAAACTTGTAAAATAATTAGAGTTTGGTACACCATGTAGCAGACCATTCAGACAGCAATGCGTATGGGGAGCTTTTACCAAATCGGGAACTTTCGAGCGGGGTAGATTTTATTTTTACTACGCGTTTTCAAAACATGACATCATGTTAACATCGCAATAGATGACTACACAACCGCTATAAACATAAAATTTAGACAAGTTAAGACAATTCCCTTCTTGGCAGCAACAAGATAGCATCCCCAAGCAAAATTCTGACGACGAACCGACGTTGCTGTTCGCAACTAAAAGTCGTGTGACGTACACAAAACGTCGGGCTAACCCATATTTGTACTAATCTGGTCAATAAAATATGGGTCGATTCGACGTAGAAGAGGACCGACTTTAGTCGTTGTGATTACCAAATGTTCACCAAATTTTACGTCGGCTTAAGTTGGTTGTCAGGCTATTACCAACCTTATTTAAAATTTGCCCTTAATCTGATCTACAAAAGTCGGGTGTAGGTAATAAAACTAAGCAATTTTGTATATTTTTCTATTTGTCGTACCTATCTATTTATATAAAATGGATAAGGCGTGTTTATCATTGAGTACGTATTATATACAAAATACTTCGATAAAATTTTAATAAATCTGGTGGGGTAAAAACTGAAACGAAAGAAATTTTATTGATACATATATATATATATATATATATATATATATATATATATATATATATATATATATGTATATATATAAAGTAGATCGAAAACTATAGTGAACCCATAAGAATAATATTTATTTTAAGAACTTAAGTACTATTTTTATTTTTTACTTTCAAAAAATATTTTTCCTTTCAAAGCGCAATTGAAATATTGTTTAATTAATTTTACGAGTAAATAAAAACTTTTTGCTTACTTTGTTTGAAAAAAGAGGCAAATTTTGTGTATTTAAAATAATTGTACACATAATCAACATGGCCGCCTATTATTTCCTTCTGTGGAACCAGAAAATATGGCGAAGGCGGGAATAAGTGCAACTATTTTTACTAACAGCGACGTCACGGTTAAATAATTTTACCTGCACCAACTTTTAGTAGGCTTTGGTGCAGAAATCTGCACTAACACTAACGTACATTCCAAACAATCGTGATAATATCGACCGTCTCTTGCAGTTGGTGTATAAATCTTTACTAAATATCTGCCAATACCTGAATTATCGACATTAATTTTGAGGTTATGTTAGACCAAGGCCCAAAAGCCTAACACCAACGTCCAGCCGACGTTGCTAAACGACTACGTCAGTCAGCAACGTCTAACCAACGTTGGAATGTTACCCAAAAATTACGTAAATCTACTTAATCAGTTACCAACGTCTAATCAACGTTGGATAATAATTGAAAAACACACTCAACGTATTAAGTAGATTTCTGACATCAAACCAACGTTGGTAAATATGCTAGATCTAAATAGTAGGTTTGCGAGGTTCAAGCTACGTTGCTCCGACGTTGTATCATAACTATAAAATTTAAGACGCTACTTGACTATTATTTATAATAATTTTGACCTTATAATTAGTAAAAAAGTAGTCGGTAGTCGGTAAAATATTACTTGGGATGAATGTAGCTACCTATCAAGTCGGTTACCAACGTTATACCGAAGTAAGCGTATTACCGAAAAATTAATCGGAGTTACTTAAGTTAGTCATTAACGTCTAACTCAACGTTGGTTAATAACTAAAAAGGACCAAACCTATTAAGCCACTAACCAACGTCTAACCAACGTTGGCAAGTGTTCCATAACAAACTTGACCTATTCAGTTAGTCACCAACATCTACCCCAACGTTTGTAGGTTACTCAAAATTTAACCATACCTATTTTAGTTAGCTGTCAACGTCTAACCAACGTTGGTAAGTTATTCAAAATATAACCATACCTATTTTAGTCCGTTGTCAACGTCTCATCAACGTTGGATAATGACTTGAAAACATATCAAACTTTATTAAGTAGTTTTCTAACGGCAAATCAACGTTGGTAAATCGTTCAGACTTAAGCAGTAGGTTTGCGAGGTCGACGCAATATTTGGCTCGACGTCGTATTACAACTACACAATTTAAGTTATTACTTGACTACTATTTGTAATAATTCTGACGTCGGAATTAGTGAAGAAGTAGTCGGTAGTTGGTAAAATGTTGCTTGGGTCGTGATATCAAATTCATTTTAAAAGTATAATTTTTCACTTTTTGCATTCACACAGACTGGATGTCCCTCCGCGAACGACAAATAATTAACTTAAAACCGGGAGTGAACCCAAATATTAAACACCAATTGATCCAGAGCCCTTAGGACAGTCGTTCGTTGACCGTTTCACAGGTAATAGATCTCACATGGGCCCCAAGAAGTCGTAAAATAGGCACTAGAAATTTCTCCACACACCAGGCTGGGTTATTTTTTGATATCCAAGACACGAAGACGGCGGCGTCCATCACCTATAAAGTAATTTTACAACATTCACCGCAGAAAGCCAGAAGTACTTCTTCGACAGCTTTTATCATTCGTGGATTTTGGCTTGAGGAGTCTTCTTCATCAGATTTTACTGTAAAGCTCTACATTGTTTTTTATTTATTAAACTTAAAAAACCACAAGCAGGCTTCTACGGACGTAGGTTGTCTAAAAATAAAAAACTAAACGTTTATGCAAAAGAACATCATCGTCTGAAATCTCCGAGGACAAGATAAGGAAGTGACTTACATACTTAGAGACCATTTTTCAAAATTATTTTTTTCGCGTGGCTAGGTTTGTTAAGATAAATTCTCGAACCTCAGTTTTGTATTAGAAAATTTAACTTGTTTTAAAATTAAGGCTTCACTTGACTTAAAATTCATTTATTCAACAAAATTTTGTTAGTTCTAAGTTACCCGGGTGTTTACTAGGCTGCCATAAAAGTATTTAATTTCTCTCAATTATGGTGGTCTTTTGTACAGTAAAATATTCGCATCACTCAAATATGTTTTGTCTTATTTAATTCATTTATTATTCTGAGCGTGTTCTTTTCGTTTGGTCACAAGCAAAAACGGATGAGAGAGGAAGACGGACGAAATCGTGTACAGACTCGTTGCTACTGCTAACGCCACTTTTAAACCTCCGGGGATTTATAGATCCCAAGAGAAAAGGGGTCTGAGAATCTCGAGTTTTAAAAAATAATTTATTGGAATTATTTTTTTATTAAAAATGTATTAGATGCCGTTCTTATATAATGGTTTGTAGTTTTATGTAAGTTTATTATAACAGCCTAGGTAAATTCTTCAATCTATGTTTTTTTAATAATTTACTTGTGTATAAAATTTTATAACAATGCCGGAAAACTGTATTCCTATAGCAAAGCCTTTGACTAAGGATCTTAGTATTTTATGTCTATTTAACTTCATTAGAGTGTAGAAAAATGCCGGGGAATATATCTTTTCCATCCTGCATACAAATTACTTTATTAACATTTGTTAAAAAAATACATTTCACTAATTAAACAACATTATTTTTGAAATGTAAAAATGCTTACAAAAATAATATATATAGTGTTATATAATTTCTTCTGGTAATACCATTAATACTTTGAAAACACCTCATAACACGTTTTAAAATCATTATGTAATATAAGTACTTTATTCAGTACATTTTCATGGAGTATTGAAATCGAACTCAGTCGAATACCGTTCAACGTTTTCATGAAGAGTAACTAAAATGATTTGGAAATCTCGTTTTGAAATTTTGACATTTGCCAGCTTTCAACCGTTATCTCGGGGCAGGTGACATATCTCAGCTGATGTTTTTGGTTTGTTGGAAACTATAATTTATCACTACATTTTTTTATTTTAAATAAATTAGGTTTAACAGCTACTTAGCCAAAAAATGGAAAGTTTAAAAGTTTATAAAACAAACCTCATGGTTGAGAGCGCGCAGTTCTAGATTCAATACGATAGCCGCTTTCATGTATTTAGATCCCAATACGATCCCAGAAAACGCCGAATCGACCGTGAAACTCAAATCGAACTCAATAATTGTTTTCATGCTGTTTTCAGCTCTGGAAGCGTATTCCAACCGATTTGAATACTCCATGGGAACATACTAATTATGTCACTGAGTAAAGACACCTGTCCATCTATATTCAGTTATATGGTCATATAAATAGCAAGTCATCCTTATC
>JANEYF010001138.1:0-72010 GCA_029963845.1 Rhamnusium bicolor
AGGCAGACACTATACACATATGCACAATACACAATTATTGTTAAGTTTCTTTATAAATTGTTTAAGTGGTGGAGAAATTCTATACATTTGAGTATCGCGTTATGGAGACAGAAACAGATGTAACAGGAGGTACGCGATTTATATAAAGCTTGAAACATGCCTACCTAATTGCGAGTTAAATTAAAAAAAAATCAGAGAAACGGGGAATGTATGTGACAAATCCAGAAGGAGCGGTCCACAAATATAGAGTACACTAAACTTAATTCGGTTGATGAAAGTCACCATGCATTTTCGACAAATTGGATTAGATGAGAAATTATTGAATTTCTTGAAAAAAAGTAATAAAATAATTAGTTTGTATTACAAAGCATTCTTTCAAACCTAACATGATAATAATAATAAATACCTATAAATCATTATATTTTATACTATCATTCTTATCTGAATTTGCTAGTATAAAAGTTTTAGACACATAATGACTCAAAAACAACACTCCCAATACATTTTTATCATAGAATCTATTAAAACAACTACTCAGTCTAGGAGCAAGAACTGCATTGAATTAAATAGCAGTGTTCTTAGTATTAAAAGCAAAATAATATTGATATTGAAAAAATATTAACTCACCAGAAAGGAAAATTTTCATACTTAAGACATGATTTCATCCAGTTACAACACAAAAAACGAAAACGATATATTATCTTTATTTTTGAATGAAAAGAATGGGTTTATTTAGCTTAGGTTAAAAGTCATGAATGTCATTATGATTACCGATGTTACAATAATTAATCTAGATTGTTATCTAATTTAAAATGTCAAAATTAAATATGACAAATGTTCATATTTTGAATGATCTAATTTAAATATTTTTATAAATAATTTATACGCGGACTAGCCCCCTGACCAGTTCAGAATAATGAAAGTCGATATATATCGAACTAGGGTTTTCGTTTTTTTGTATTGTAACTGGAGTATATTATTTCATGTGTATGAAAATTTTCCGTTTTGGCGAGTTAATATTTTTTCAATATTAGTAATTTTTTTGCTTCTAATACTAAGAACACTGTTATTTAATTTAATGCAGCTCTTGCTCCTAGACTGAGTAGTTGTTTTAATAGTTTCTACGACAAAATGTGTTGGAAGTGTTGTTTTTGATTCATTATATACTTAAAACTATTATACTAGCACATTTAGATAATAATAACTGTATAAAATATAAAGATCTATAGGTATTTATTATTATCATGTTAGCTTTGAAAGAATGCTTTTGTAATACCCAATAATTATTTTATTATTTTTTTTCTATAAATTCATAAATATGAAGAAATAATATGTCAGATTTTTTGAAATTATTGATTGTTTAGTGACCTGCTATAAAGGGTGGTCCAATTTCCAAAAAACCTGTGAAATGTGTAGAGTACATAACAATAATTAGACTTTCCTCTATAAACGTGAGAAAATTTACCATAAATTAGATACAGCTTGTAGAAGTTTTAGTAAAAAATAATTAATTTAATGTCTAATGGAAGACAAAATCTATCTTTTTTAAATTTGAAACACCATCTTTCAACGTAAACCTGCATATACAGTTCAAGTTGAAAATAGTAACAGAAAATTGTTTACACGTACCCTTTTTCTAAAAACCGACAAATCCAATGCTATCAATTATTTCAATGTAACTATTCTCTTCCAGCTGGAGTACCCGTTTTTATCAAACTTTCGTATCTCAAGTCAACAGACAAATTCTCGATATACTTAGGCAGGCCACTGATGAGCCAAGAAAACCCAAGAAATAATTCTGAGCTTCGAGTTTTTGTGGGGTTATAGGACGAATGGGAAAATCAACAACACTTATTGAATTTAATGCCGACGTTTCGAAAAATTTATTTTTTCATTTTCAAGGCTCAATTCATAATGCTGTTTGTATCTAAGGGAGTTTGTTATGAAACACGATCTCATAATTATTATAAAATAAATCTTATAATAAAATGTTTTTAACAAAAGTTAAAACTTATGAAATAAGTAAGACAATACACATACACGTTAAAATAGTTATTATAATAATTATTTTAGTAACTATTTGAACGTGTATTTGTATTGTCTATTTTTGTTAAAAAAACATTTTAATTTATTATAATAATTACAGGATCGTGTTTCGAACAAACTCCTGTATTTTAGACACAAACAACATTATGAATTGAGCCTTGAAAATGAAAATACAAATTTTTCGAAACGTCGGCATTAAATTCAATAAGTGTTCGTGATTTTCCCATTCGACCTATAACCCCACAAAAACTCGAAGATCAGAATGTAAAGAAGATCGCTACACTCCTGTATTACCAAGAAATAATTCCGAGTTTAATCTTGGTGGTAGCAAATGTGGACCATAAACGTTATAAACAGGAGTACAATTGTCAAATTATATTTGGATTTCTATATTTCTGGATCGAGATGGCTAATCTTGAAACGTCTCTTGTGGTCGTTAGCAAAATTTAGTGAGCGTCGACTATTGAAAATATATTAAATTATGTTTTACATTTATCTACAGGTTGATTAGCTGGACCCTTACATTTTTGTTAAATTTCTGCCAACACGGGACAATCAGAATTTTTTGTTATATTTTACAAGTTGTTGGCTGTTAAAGTAGAAATTATTTCTTCAATAAAAAACAGAAAAACTTATTTCCTATTTTTATTTTTAGAGGACTTCAAGCCAGGTATATGGACAATTATTTATCCTACGTTTCGTCCGTCTGTCCAACTCGTCGAACTACAACACATACCTACCAAATAAAAAAAATAAAACCAACCCATATAATGAAATTAAAATAGAAAATTTATATTAGCTTTTAACCTTTGAAAAAAGTGCGAAAACTCGGACGAAACGTAGGATAAATAATTGTCCATATACCTGGCTGGAAGTCCTCTAAAAATAAAAATAGGAAATAAAAGTTTTTCCTGTTTTTATTGAAGAAAGAATTTTTTGTATTTCAATAAATCACGACATTTCTTATATTCTACATTTTACAAAATTTCATTCGTTTTTGGACTTTACACTGTTTTATTAAATTAAAGTGTTGCCGATGTTTCGATCAAAAATTTTATCATCTTTACACTGAGGGAAATATCTAGCTTGAAATGAGAAATATTTATTCCTCATTAATAGGTAAATTTGTTTCTGAGAACTAACTAAATGTTAGCCCTCTGCCGGCGAAACCGCGGTAGCGCATTAGACAAGATTCAACAAGACGCCATTGTTCCCTTTTTCTCTAAGAGCTTTGTGTTAAGTGTTGTTCTTTTTCTGTTCTGTGAGCGTTGTGTCCCTTTCGGTAGATGTATAGTTTATTAGAAGAATATGGGGGCTGGAAAGCCTCAAAGAAACTTTTAAATGTAAGTTTTTTAATGTTTGTACGTGGTAATTTGTTTATCATAGCATATTAAAGCTAGCCAAAAACTGTTTAGTTGTGAAAATTTGTTCAGAGTTATTTATTTTTGTTATTTTTTTAATAAATATATATGTAAATATTTTTCATATATTTAATTTTGTTTACCTTTGACACAGACATTTGTTTGTCTGTATCCTTAACCTGATACATCAATTAAAAATTACAATAAACAAGCGGTAAAGAAAATTGAAAATTAATCTTTATTTGAACTTTCTACTATTATAAGTACAAACATCTGTGGATATGGTAGTATAAATCAAAGTATTTTAAAATCGAAAGCCAGAAAAAAAGGATACTTACCTTATCGCAGTAGTAGTAGCTACTTATTTTACTAGGCAAGTAGGCCACAATGGGCCCTTTTACCTAGGGACCTACAGTTTAGCGTGGACTCCGAACCACGGTCCTCGACTGTCAACTAACCCACCGCCTGGGCCTGCCTGCCTGCACCACTAGCAGAGTGGCAAACCTCCTGGGGTAGGTCTCTTCGACCCTCCACCTGGGCTTGCCTCTCCGCCTGCATCAGGCTAGCAGCCTTCCCGGGATTGTCTGTTGACAGCCTACCGACTGTTAGACCAGCTATCGTTCATCCATCTAATTGCCGGACTCGATCAGTGCTGCTTAACTTCACTGATCGAATATCGGAAATTAAACAGATGTCCATACCTCATCCCCCTACCTTATCGTAAGATCCTCATTTGTTGAGACGAGATAATAGAGAGCAAACCCATGCTCCTAGCAAATATTTCTTCTAGATGGTACAAAAAGATAGCGGAAATACAAGGGTAAATATTTTTAAATTGAAAGGTTTCGAGATTAAAGTCCACGTATAAGTTAAAAGAGTTTAACGAAGGACGAAGCGGGAGCTCGTGATTCCCCATTTTTAAATCTTTCTCTTTTCAAAAAAGTTAGGACAATGAACAAGGTCAGAAAGAAACCGATTTGAGATTATTTACAGACAGATTTTCCAACAAAAGGCTTGGTCTGAAAATATAATAATGACACAAATAAAGCTGAAGAAGTGCTGCAATAGTTCACTATTTCTAAATTTTGGGTTCAAATATAATAAAAGATAATAACTGCTTTTAGATCTATCACATCGGTAATTTTAGGAACATTAGAAACCTCATTTCAAAAGCGCATAGAGGCGTGGGTCAATCAAAATAGGCAACATATGGAGCACTTACTATAATATTTTCTAATAAATTATTTGAGGAAACCTCTATTTCCTAAGTTTATTCTTGAATTTTGCTTAATAAAACGGAAATGGTTGCAATTAGCCATAGGGAAGTATTACAAAAAATGTTCGTTTTTCATTACTACATCACATCGTTGAAAAATATATAGGGTGTTATATTTGAAAAAATTGAGAAAATTCAATTTAAAAAGTTCTTAATTGAAAAATATTTTTTGACCACCCTGTACATTTTTAGGAAGTAAAAATTATTCAGAAACATTAATTAGATGTCTCGTAACTAGTATTCACATAAGTTTTTCTTAAAACCCATAATTGTGACTGGTGATTTTTCAATACGCATTTGCAGATGGCATTATTTCAACAAAATATGTATAGTATTCTATTAAAAAAAAGCTCTTGATCCTGTAATTTTGTCTTGGCTCGCCCTGTATATTCGAAAATAATTTCCGGTTATAGACTTTTTTTATCTAGTTTATTTGTATATTTTTTTTAATTTCTAGCTATCATAGAACTCGAGATATCAAAGTTCTACGCATTATTGTCCCACTCTGTATATTTATAGTTTAATTTATATACCTTTTATAGACTTTTTATGTATTTTCGTAGGAAGTAATAAATTCGCGTGTTATATATACAACTACTCAAACCAGATATTGAAGTAATTGATTAATTCTGATATACAATTTTTTAGATCGTTTTCATTTATTTTATTAAGTCATACAAAGTCAACGACAGTCAATCATGATGTTCTTTATACGGTATCTTTTAACATCTCTTATTACGTTAGAACTGACTGAATCACAAAAAAAAGTGATGGAATGGTATCATTCATCAACGAACAAAATAAAGGGTGAGATAATTTTATATATAACATTTTTACTTTTTATCAAATCAGCGATAAAACTAATGCGATTCAGAATTGAGAATTGAACATAATTTGATGATAATTATCGATTTCATTTGGTCTCCAGACAAAAAAGTAGTTTTACTGAAATTTTGATATACAAGAGATGAAGATGCAATACATAATGCAATCGAATAAAATTTTGTAAATATAAAGTTTAAATTCCAATTCATTAGTTATAATTTTGGTAACATAGTTTTCCTCAATTACTATTTTCACAACTTTTTCCGAACAATAAATTAATTCCAATTGTACTCGGGTCTTGGATATGTGTCCGTTATCTCAAATGCGTGGTCTCCTGTCATACGAAATCACTTGAGGGATATATGGAATAGACGTTGTATTAGCTATTAGCCATAGAATAAGTCAATAATATTTATTCTTATAAGATGATAGAATTTACTATTTTTAATTCTTTGTGATTAACAATTTAAACATCTATTTTGTTAATTAAGCAAATATAATTTTTAAGTAATGTCTCGATATGAACGAATATACAAAACGGCTTTAGACAACCGCATAAGTAGAGAGCGGATATTTTTGAGACACACTAGGGAGGACATCATTCGTATATAATATTTTATTATGATATAAAAATATAAACATAAATATAAAACACACCACATAAATTAGACAATTTCCACATCTAAAAGCAGAAGCTGTGCGGAAAGAGGTTATAGTTTGAAAAGTCAAATATTCCAGGTCACAAATTTTAATACCAACAAAAATGAACTACAAATTTATATTATTATAATCGTTATAATAATTAGCAAAGTACTAAAACTATTTTAAATATCATACTGTTTTATTTTTTAAATATTAATGAGAAACAAAAACCACTCAATCTGCAATATCCCAAAGTTAATCATCCAAAATATAAAATTGGGTATATTTTCGTTCTTGATTAAATGTTTTCTTAAAATGTTTTCTTAACCGCCTCTCAAGTCAACTGAAGTAACTCCTGGAAAATCCTAGGATTTAGTGTTGTGTAGAGAGAGAGAGAGAGTGATGAGGCCCTACAGTTTATTGTGGAATCCGATCCACCTCTAGGACATCGACAATTACCTTTCCCATCTTCGTCCACACCAAATTACAAATAAAATTTATAAGTTGCTCTAGGACGGAATCGAACCATCGATCTTCGGTATCGAGTGAATAACTATAAGCGCTTTAACTACTCTGCTCCCATTATTTTCTTTTTGTTTACTGTCCTGAAGGTTTACAACATTTCTTTTTCATACAATGCTCTTCCTCGCAAGTACCTTATTACTCTAGTTATGTATTGTACAGATGGTCCAACTCATTGTGACGTGGGGTAAAAGCGTCGTAAAGCAAATCCAAAGCTTGTTTACTTACAATCAGCTCTCCGTCTCCGTTTATTGTTGTGGTACGCGATTCCCTTTTGTTTTACAAAATAATCACGTTATTGACAGTCTAGACTTTTGAACCCTAAATATATAGTATCGACTATTTATCGAGGTATTTATTGTATATTCCTTAATAATTATATTGTTACGTGTTTGCTATCCACACAAACACCTATACTCGTAGATTTGTTGATTGAAAGTCCAGGTAACACTTACTCACTACTTTATTTACTAATTAATGATTAACAACAATAGATTAATTACTGTTTTAACTATAATCACACTTGAAGACTTATAAGTCTCTTTCTTATTTCTTCTTTACTCGTTCACGTTCAACTTAAGATTGAGTCTCGGCCCACTGTGTGTCTTATTTATACATCCATTCACACGGTCTAGGGTATTCCAGAATATTCCCGGCCGTTCGCGTTCAACTCCAGTCTCATCTAATCAGTCTACACAGTCCAGTGGCGTAACACTGCCCCTTCCTTAAGCCTGAACGTCCCGATCAGGCAATTCATTGTTTCCTGCATACTTGGCTAGTCTCTTTATATGCACCATCTTAATCTTGGATTTTGGACTTTGCTGAATTCTATATACAACGTCGTTTAGTCTGGTGACGACAGTGTAAGGACCTTCCCAGGGCGGGTGAAGCTTCAGAAACCTGCCTTTCTTTTGTCGTGGGTATATAGCCAAACCAAATCTCCTGTCTAAAACCCTCCTTAATTTGCCTTAAGATCATAACGAGCCTTCATGCGATCACTTGCTATGGCAATTCGGTCTCGTACCAGCTTATGAATGATCCTTAGCCGTTCACCAACTTCATCGGCGTAGTCATTTATAGAAAGTCGCTCCTCATCTGGTGTGCCAAACACCAAGTCACATCGCAATCTAATCTCACGTCCAAACATCACGCGAGCTGGCGTCTGTTTTGTTGTTTCATGAGTGGAGGCCCTGTAAGCCATAAGGAAATGAGGTAAGTAACGGTCCCAATCTCTCTGATGCTCCTCAACTACTTTGGATAGGTCCTCCTCTATGGTTTTATTATATCTCTCCACCATTCCGTCTGATTGTGGATGTAGGGCTGTTGTTCTTGTCTTATGAATTCCCAGTAAGTGACACATCTTCTGAAACACCCTGATTCAAAGTTTCTTCCTTGATCCGAATGCAATTCTAGGGGCACGCCAAATCGACATACTAGATTATCTACCAGAACTTGAGCGACAGTGGCTGCTTCTTGGTTGGGGGTGGCATAAGCTTCAGGCCACTTACTGAAATAGGACATGGCAAGATGTATTTGTTTCCATCATCTGTCACGGGGAATGGACCAGCTACGTCGATTCGTTGTTTTCCTCATGCTCATGCTTGATATAACCTAACTTTTATTACATAAGACATCTCTGGTAGGTACAATAATTTCCCTACTGAGCAAGTAAATTAATACTTTCCCCCTTCTGCCATTCTGCCATCAGCCAATTTTTATAAAAATTACTAAAAACTCGCGTTAAAAAGTAATAGTAAATATTAACGTTCAGTGGCATGAACCTTACCCTACACTAGCGCCTCTTGTGATGAATTCAAGTGCGGTAGCCCCCATTAAATGTTACGAAGTAACTAACTAGGGTGGCTATGAAAACAATGAAATATGTAGCTTGTCAAACATTTGTTAGTTTACCGGTGTTTTTATTGTTCCTTTAAAAAATGTTTAAAATTCTTGTTAATTGTGTTCAAAATGCCGCAAATTTATACGAGATGAAAAAGTGGACATGTTAATTATTTATGGGGAATGTAGAAAAAAATACTGATGCGGCTAGACACCTTTATGCCGAACGATATCCTGATAGACAATGTCCCGCGAGAAATTATTTTAATCGTCTTGAAAATCGGTTCCGAAGTAAGCCCAACAATGATCCCGAAGAAAATTTCTTCTTGACGAAGGAACGGAAATTATTGTTTTGACTCGAGTAGAAGTTGATAAGACTGTTTCTATAAGGCAAGTTGGGTTTGAATTGGAAATCAGTCACCAAACAGTAAGCCAAATTTTGCACAAATACCATTATAATCTTTTAAATACCAATTGCACCAGCACTTGTACGAAAATGATTACGAACGTAGGATGGAATATTGCAATTGGATTTTGCAGAATAACGTGCAGCCAAACAATGATATTTTGGGAATGATTTTATTTTCGGACGAGTCTAGGTTTACAAATTTGGGATTATTTAACTGACAAAATACAAATTATTGGTCACAAGAAAATCAAAATTTATTACGGGAGGGCAACTTTCAAGTGCGGTTCGGTTTCCATGTTTGGCTTGGAATAATCGGTAGTAGAATCATTAGTCTAATAATATTTGAAGGACCCCTGACTAGTGCCAGATACTAGGGATTTCTCCAAAATGAAATTGAGGACAGTTTAGCTGAATTGCCTTTCCATTTACGAGAGGGAATGTATTTCCAAAAGATGGCGCTCCTCCCCATAATTCAAGGATAGTAATTGATTACCTTCAATGGAGATTCGGAGTAAACGTAATTTCGACGAATGGTCCTATGATATCGCCTCCAAGGTCAGCTGATTTAACACCCCCTTGATTTCCTTGTTTGGGGTAATTTAAAAAATGTTGTCTACGCAACCGCTGTTACAACCCGTGAAGTAAGAGTAAGACTCGCCTTTTGGAATAAAACGGGTCTTATGGAGTAATAAGACTATGGGGTACAATAAGCTTAAGCTTCAGTACAGCGGTAGTTTAAACCGCAACCCGTAAGGAAAAAAAAATACGCGCAATTATTAGCATAACGATCCAGCAATTGGCGAACGTTCTTCGAGAAACAGCTATGCGAGTTCAGAAGTGCATTGACGTTAATGGAGAGCATTTTGAACAACTGTTGTATGTTTTGTGTTCATTTGTTGTATTCCAAAGCCACCTTATGTATAACAAGGTAATTAGAACAAAATTGTATTTTTTGATTTCCTTTTTAGCTGTAATTTTGTTTGTATTTATCGCACATTTTAATACGACACATGAATAAATTCTGTATTAATAGTACTAATAAATGGTACCTCGGTACCAATATGGTTCCATTTAAAAAAATTTGAGTTTTTTCCCAAAAACCATTTTGATGAACTTTATTTGCTCATAAATCATGTAATTTAGTATTTTTGACGAGGTTTCGATTTTTCTAGCATTACACGGGTCATTTAGAATAAATCGGAACCGTTATGGCATACTTAAATGGAAAACTAAAATTTATATTAAAAAAAATATTGACTTTTGAAATGTCACTTATTTGGTATCGTTGGGTTCAGAAAATTATGCAGAATTCAAAAGTGCAATAATATACAGGGTGCTCTATTTAAAAACTGAAAGTTAGTGTCACTTCTGGCGAAACCGGAAGTGAAAAAATATCGCTTGTATGTCAAAAACTACCGCTTATTATGTATATTAGATATCCCAAATTTCGATTAATTATCTTCAAGACTAAATGAGAAAAGAGGGTGAACCATGATCCTGTTACACCTGGTATATACATATTACAACTTTGTCAACAATGTTATTTCTTTGGACAATAAAGTATATTTCTATCTATCTATCACCCTGTAGGTGAAATATTTTGAAAAAAAATGAAGTGCCAAAATGGTACTGTAATTAAAAAATTCGTCTTTTTTTTCCTGTTGTAATTTCTGTCAAATTTGATTTATTTTAACAAGAGAAATGAAACATATTTTGATTTTCGTTACCAATCAAATAAAAGAACAATTTAAATAAACAGCGCAATTATGTTTTAAATTAACTGTTATATTAAGTATATAAAACGCTTGTGCAATACGTGCCGATTATTTAGTAACCCATAAAAGCATTACTAAGAATTATATAACGTAACTATCCCGTAATATCTGCCCCTAAGCAAACTCTTCTGACACAAGACTATATGATCAAATAACGGATGATAATTACTGTGAAATCTTGGGATTACTACATTTAAATCGTAGCCGTTAAACGCACAAATAAGATCAGTGCTCTCTGTTAATACTACATGTTGGGTGAGAGTATTCTCTCTTCTGAGGGCACGGTACAGTAGATTAAACTAAATTAAATGTAATAAATTTCAGTCTATTATTAAATTCCGGAACAAATATGTCAAGCAAGACACAGTTTAAATATAAGCATGGATTAGATACACCTGAGTTATTTGGCAGATCCTACCCGCGACTAATTGGGATCAGGGTCACAAATTTTATTTTCAAAGGAGCCGTTGTTTACGATTCACCCCAAACAACGATAGTGGTTTATTTAGTTGACACGGCAATTGTTCTTGTTAACGAATTCCAATCCAAATAAAATTAATTTAGCACCGGGATCCTCAAAATGCCACGAGGCATGTTTATAGAATGCTATAATTAAGTTCTGTCGTGAAACTATCACATTAAATATTTAATATATGCATACAGTGTGTACAGAATCGACCGAATTCGATAAGATTTTGGAATTTCTCTAAAGCTACGAGAAATAAAAAAAACTGGAGCAAACCGAGATCATATATTTCTTTCCTCGTCCGGGCTGTACAGCGATTTTTGGAAAATTGGCATTTTTCGCTGACCTCAATTGCTGGCGTTGTTAAGTTGTCAATTTTACAAATAAGAATATAATAAAAATTAAAATACTATTGCCATATGCTAGAAAATAAAAAAGTCACATTTTTTGACGTTTCAAAACTCACATTTTGACGTTTTAAAAAAGTCGTATTAGTTGGAATGTCACTAATATTTTTTTAGACATTGGAACCGATTTTTTTCATCAACGAACTCAATCTCTTCCTTGACCTCTAGAATGTGTGTACCGAATTTGAAAGCTTTATTTCAAAAAACTGTAGCTGCTATCGCAAACCACACAAACAGACACACAGACAGAACATTTTTTCTGTCTGAAATTTTGTGTATCGTCATAATTCGTCGAGATTCGTCCAGAAATGCAATAAAAATTTTCAAAACTTTTCTCACGAATACATAATTTCCTCACTTTGAGGGGTGAGGAAGTAAAAACTTATCTAAAAAATTCGTTGTGTGACCATCTTGTCTCTGGTACTCTTAAAAGTTTTAAGTAACGCCAATATAAATATTACCATGGCAGTAACACCCCTTAAATATTCATAAATAGACCTTCGATTAATTTAATTAAAGTTGGTATCATTGGAAGATGTTAATAATTTAGTTTTTATCATCTCCAGATGATGGTGCCACAATATTTTATCATTGAAGTTAATAATGGTGCACCAACGAAACGAAACAGTTTGTATAATAGTTATTCCCATAGTTACAGTGAAAGTAGAAATGGGAGAGAAATAGTGATAATGGTAATTGTAACATCATTATTTATCAAAGAATTGGTACAGTTTTTCTCATGATCCAGTAACTACGTGACTATATAGTCAAGCTTAGAGTTTCATTAGTTTTACACACCATAAAACCATCTTCCATTAACTTACAAGTACAATTTGCTAATAAAAATTCACCTCTACATTTCCTTTCCAAACTTTGGAAATTACTGCATAAATTATTAAAAGATTTTGTGAATTACCTCAATCTATATGCAGAAAGCAAAAGTTTCTATAATTTAATTTGCAACCTGATAATTCTAATCAAGTTTCGAGAACGAAATAACGACAGGAAAGTTTTACAGTTCTTTCAGCCATGAAGTTGCCGAACTACGTGACCACAATGTTCGGCTGTGTTTCCCAGCTCTATTAAATAGCCAGCTCATATAAGGTTATTGGGGACCTGTCTTAAAGTGGATTTCAGTGAATAAAACAAAACTTTTTATTTTTTATAGTTGCAAGTTCTCACTTAACTAATGAAGACATTATAAAAAACATGTATCTATATTTAAGCTAACGAATGTAATATATAGCCCGTCTAAAAAGTTTCGGAAATTGTGATTTTTCTGAAAATTTTAATATATTTTTTGTTACCGCCTAAGACCATAATATTTTTCATGTAGGTTGTGTGTATTAATATACCGATAAACAATCGCATGTATCAAATACTGTTGATCGTAAACAATCAGATTATGTCGAAAGTAGAAAAAAGAAAGTTGATGGAATATTTGTTTATAAAAGGAGTTCGAAAAATAAAAAAGAGTTGGAATTATCCGAATTTAGAAAAAATTCAGTATGAAGTCCTGAACAGAATAAAAATGATACGTGAATGATTGGAGTACAAAGTAGTTGCAGGGAGACTGCGTAAGATACGTGGATCCAATTTGATTACACTGATTGCCTTAGAACGATAAAATCCCCGTCTATGGTATCGAAAATTAGCCAACATAGAAATTAAAGAGGAATACAAGTGTATCCAGAAACCATCCGCTTTGAAAAGATCTATTAAGAGAACTAAACAAATCCTGCAATGACACTTGTCCACATGCAACGGAGAAAGACCTTTTGTCGAAATTTTCGAGAAGATAATTTTGATATCATTTTTTATCAGAAGAAAGCTGTTTCCAATTCGGTTGTAATCACTTAAAGATTCTATCGAGAGCATCGTATCGTACAAATTTCAAAATTAACCACGAAAATAATGGTTCGGGGAGCAACATTAGAGCGTAGTGCAACACCTCTTATCAAAGTTACAGTTGACAGCGCTAAATATTATAACATTTTAAATGGCTCATCACATTTTATATACCAATAGATGACGATTTCAGTAGACAACGCACGATGCCATACATCTGCGTATACAAGAACATGACTACAAGAACAACAAAGTGAAATAATTTCATGGCCAGCAGCTTTACCAATAGAAAACATATTGGGGACTAATGAGAATTGAACTCGAAATAAAAGTCAGTTTTAGTATATACCATTAGATG
This sequence comes from Rhamnusium bicolor, assembly GCA_029963845.1. NCBI lineage: Eukaryota > Metazoa > Arthropoda > Insecta > Coleoptera > Cerambycidae > Rhamnusium > Rhamnusium bicolor. The sequence continues at coordinate 13,775 of JANEYF010001138.1, forward strand.
ACGATTTCAGCAGAACAACGCACGATGCCATACATCTGCGTATAGAAGAACGTGACTAGAAGAACAGCAAATTGAAATTATTTCATGGCCAGTAGCTTTACCAATAGAAAACATATTGGGGACTAATGAGAATTGAACTCGAAATAAAAGTCAGTTTTAGTGGCATGGGCACCATTATGGAACAGTTGATATTACTGCAATGATCATATTTTATCAAAGAAATTTTGCTCTAGTTTTGAGAACGGAATCAGATAGTATTCCGAAACGTCAACTCTTTATAATCTTAAAATATTTGACATTCAAGATTCTTTTTTCAGATTAATATATTTTTTTAAGTGTGAGACATTTTTTGGATAGGAAAAAGCATTTCTTCATAAACCAACCTCTGACTAATCCTTTTGGCGCAGAGATTTATTTATCAAATTTTTTAAATAATTTATAGACAGTGGCTTAATACTCAAAGGTGAGAACAAACATTATAGGATGCCACAAATAAATAACTATAGACAATATATTGTTTCCACATTTTTTTGTAAAATTTTTTATATCTTTCATAGTTTTGTAGAAAGAGAAATTACTCCCAAACCTCATTTTTGTCTAACTGTAATAATCTGGATAATTTTCGGAAAATTGTTTATTTAGGAATGCACGCTAAGTCAAACAATATGTTGATAAAATCTAGTAAGTGTTTACTTTTGATGGAATGAATGGAAAATGTCCTATATAAAAAAAAGTTTTGTTAATCTTTGCTGTTTTTGCTTGTGATATTTGTTTACTTCTTTCTATAATGTACTATGCAATTATTGAGTTAATTTAAAAATGGATTTATTAGTTCTGGTATGTGAAGGTAGTTATCGCGAGGGTGTTACTCACGAAAGGTTTCTTTATAACACAAACGCCTTTGGTTCATGGTTGTCCGCTGAGTGTTGTTTCATTCAAATCATATTTTTAACAGTTTGGTCCACCTGGGCTAGAGGTCGCCGCTCTCGGACTTGCTTCGCAAGTCGCTATCCGCCACAGCTTGATGTCGGTCGAAGTACATTTGGCCTATGGAAGTCCTACCTCTACCCTCAATTTCCTTAGTCAGTTATGACTAGAGGTGACCACTATCTTTGTCTGTTCCTAACCCTGGCATACTGAGAGCTAATAAGTCAAACCGGTCTATGTCTGGTTAGGAATGACAAATGATATTGGTACCAATCTATAATGATTTGAAGTTTCACTACCTCTCACCACTGCTCAATCTCACAAACGTTTACTAATGTTGAAACAGGAAACAGACCAGCTAGACTCTAGAAGGTCATCTCCTTGGAATCCATTTACTCAGTGAAAATCTATGAAATGATACACGAGAATTCAAGCGAAAAGGAGCAGTGCACAAGACACTGACTAGCGCAGGTAGTTGGAGAGCGAGATAATGACCGAACGTACCATCCTCTATCGAGGGAGTTGGGAGTTAATAAAATTTAATTGTGTAAAAAATTATTAATTAAAAGTATAATGTAAGCTCTGAGAAACACAGGAAGTGCTATATAATAAATTGATAGTGGCACAGTGGGCAGTGTCCCGTAAAAGGAGTTTGGGTGGTGTTACACCATCGTAAACTAAAATTCTAAGCATAATGTATGGTGCGTTGGTTCAGGGACAAATTTAGTTTGACCAATTTAATCATGTTTTGGTTTAAGACACTAGTACTCCTCATATGGATATTATAGGTATTGACTCTCTTTTTTCTTTGATCGTGTTTGCAAGTATAGTAAAAAACTAAAAATGTAACATCAAAGAATATGTATTTTAATAAACGTGTGCAAAATTTCAAATCTTAATCTTAAAAAATAAACTGAATATATCATTAATCCTATCAGATCAGATCGACGCAAATTATCCACTTAAGTAATATACGTGTGTAACGCCTAAAGGCGGAATTGTTATTATATTGTTTAAGTGGATTATATAATCCCACCGAGGATTTTGACCGAATTTTTGTTATGAATATTATATAGTTTTCTTTAGTTATCCATAATAAATGAAGCATTGCCCATAACTTTTACTAGGATATCAGCATTAGACGATAGGATCATGACTATCTCCACTGAGTTACCAAGCCACCTATATAGTGCTGTGATATAAAGCACCGCTTTTTTTGTTACATTATCCATTCTGCCGTATTAAGCGAGAAGGTCGTATCTGCATTTCTCGGTTTTGACATTTTCCTACTTTTCTTTTTTATTTATTGCTATCTTAATTTTATTGGAAAATTATTATTTTTGACTACATGATTTTAATAATTCGTTTTATAAAGTTATAGTTTTTTCATTACTTTTAGGGATTCAAAAAAAAAAACCGGAAACCCTAATTAATATTAAAAATATCAGATACGACCTTCTTGCTTGATATGGCAGCGTTATAATATGTACATACGCAGATGCAAATACTAAAGTAATTATGGAGAGACATTGCCAGAGGGCATTCAAGATCAATGTAGGAATTGTTGGTAACTTTTTGATAGAGTCATTTAGGTTGCCAGATTATTGACGGTAACAGTTATTTAAATTTCCTTCTAATCTCAATAGTCTTCATTTAATTGAATATTTGTCGTAAAAGTTACGCCAAGAGATGTGGATCTTGCATGATGGTGCACCGCTCCAGTTTGCATGCAATGTGAGACAATTTTTAAACGTGAAATATCTTGCCAGATGGATTGGCAGAGGACAAGATACTCCCATTAAGTGACTCTCATGCTCATCATGTTTTCACTTATTGTTTATTTGTTTCGAGAGCTATCAAACAAATAGTGTATTAGGGCAAAATCGACACTGAATAGCGACTTCCGTACAACAATACAAAAGGTCTGAACTCTCTTCAAGATCAAACATGTTCAAAAATAATATAGCCCCATAGCAGATTTTCATCTGACAAACTCATTTTATACTGAAAGACTCTACTATAAATTCTGTCGAACAAAGACATTTATGTAAACAACGCCTTGAATACCACTGGATACCTATGATTACATGACCAATAATGGCCAAAGAAAAATTTCAAATATCTTTATTTTATACACATTTTGACATTATTTGTTAAATTATCTTATTATTATTCCTAATTTTCTGAACGATAGTAAGTAAAACTTTGTACTTATATTACAAATGTGATAAAAAGAATTTTCACTATATCTCCAAAATCAACTGAACAGACACGGTGGTACAGGGTTAATCATTATAAATTACCCACACCCCTTATCATCGTTATTATTGCCTATAGAAAAAAAAGATTTAAATAAAAGTTATGTGGTTATGACTGAATTTGAAAATGCTATCAAATGTATAGTAGCGTGCAGATTTCAGGGGATACAAAAAGCAATAATCATTTTTTTAAATGGGATACCCTGTATATTATTAAATTTTTGGAATGATCCTTTATTCCTGAATACAAAAATATATCATATCTTACCCCTACCATATACTGTTTTTGAGTTATTAAACGTCGAATATCTTAGTTAAACTAGTTACTGTAAATACTGGGTTAACATTATTAAAGTGAGCTATGAAAATGACAACTATTATGTTTGATAAGTGACATTTCTTTAATGAAATAATCAAAATGGTTTACAGTGAAGAAAAAATGTCCAAAGGTATTTACTTGTTATATACATAATAACAAAAATAAACGTGCAACAAAAAGAGCATGTAGGGTGTTGTATCCAAATCGTCCAACACCATCAGAAAATACGTTCAAAAATATTTACCGAAAGGTGAATAATACCTCCAGTTTTAGTAGAAAAAAGCGTGTTGTTCAAGCAAACCAGGAAGGAGCAGATAACTCTTCGTTTTAAAGGTAAGCTCATCCATATTTATTCGCGAATAGACTTTTTTTGAAACATTGTATTATTTTTTAGAAAATTCTGAATGTAGTATAAATAATGCAGTCGATCAATTAGGTAAATTTATTCCAAAATCCTACCGTTAAAAAGTAACAGCTACAGCCCATATAAAATTTTACCCGTACAAGTTTTAACAGAGGCTCATAAAAAGGAAAAGGCCGCGTTTTGCCGCCAGATGATTCAAAAGTTGGATGATGATCCCGATTTTTTTACTAAAATGTTGTGGACTGATGAATCATCCTTTTCTACTACAGGAGTTTTTAATAGAAAAAATCGAAGATCCTGGAAAAACAAGCACAACAGAAAAATATTGGTAAAACAAAAAAATCAGGAAGAAAGCTGTTAGCGTTTGGTGTGAAATTTTCAGAAACAAAATTGTTGGGCCTATATTTTATGATTATATTTTAAGTGGAGTTACCTGTCTGGAAATAATTATCCCAGAAGCAGAAAATATTCTTTGGCAGAATTTTCCGGAAGCCGAACTTGATATGATTCGGATACAGGATGCAGGATGGGTCAACTCCGCATGGTATCCTACCCGTTCGAGATCATTTGATTAATGTATTCCCAATATGGATAGGGAATAATGGACCTATTAAATGGCCATCTAACAGCCTGGATTTGACCCGTATGGATTAATTTTTTTTTGGGGATTTCTAAAAGACATTGTCAATAATAATAATAATAGTATTCAAGTCATTAAGGACAAGATTCGACTTGAAATAAACAATCTGAATGTATATAATGAAGCCATTTCCGGTGCAATTATAAATGTAAGAAGACGTTATCAATTATGCATTGACAATAATGGTGGAAACATCGAACATCTTTTGAGATAAATCTTTGTTATCTATTTTGTATCAATATTTGGATTTTTCTTCCTCGCTGTAAACCATTTTGATTATGTCATTAAAGAAATGTCACTTATCAAACATTATAGTTGCCATTTTCATAGCTCACTTTAATAAGGTTAACTTTTCCATATTTACAGTAATTAGTTCAATTAAGATATTCGACGGTTAATAACTCAAAAACAGTATATGGTAGAGGTAACATTATTTTTGAAATCAGGAATGGTTAAAAATCTAATAATATACAGGGTATCCCATTTAAAAAACATATTATTTTTTGTATCCCTTGAAATCTACACGTTACTGTACTTTTGATACATTTTAACCAAATTCAGTCATAACCACACAACTTTTATAAAAACTTTTTTTCTATAGGCAATAATAACGATAATAAGGTGTGGGTAATTCATAATGAATAACTCTGTACATTTTTATAAAAAATTTCAATAGTTTTGATTGAACAAATTTGAAAAAAATACCACATATAGAAAGGATATTCCTTCATATCACTGCAAGATTTTACATAAAACTAAGAAATGATTTCCGAAAAATGACCATTTACATTTAAAAATGGGTAAATTTTTTTTGGTCTGAATTAAAAGATCTCAAGTCAATCAAATTTTGGTGAGTGGTTTACAATAGACGCGAACGAATACATAATTTTTTAATTTTTTTCTGCCTCACCATTTTTAAGATAATCGAAGTTAAAGAGAGAGAGCTCAATACATTTGATTTGTCTAGCAGTCCACTTACTGCAGCTATAAAAAATGGCATAAAAATTTCATCAGTTCAATTCTCTTAAATAATGCAAGAACAAGTCCATAGTATTCGATATCACTGAAAATTGTCCAAAAGTATTTAAGATTACTTTCATAATTTTATTTAATTTTAAAACGTGTGTTCAATTTCAGGTAATAACTTCGACGATATATCTCACGAATATAAATTCTTTAGATAAATGCAAGTACTGCCACCCCTTGCGACCTATTTGGTATTTCCTATCAGCTGCATATTCATTTATATTCATAACGAATCAAGTATCTCCGGAGAGAGAAATGTTTCACTTCCTAACGTAATTACGAGATGGGAGTTATAAGCAATAAGAGATAATTTCGAAAACTTGGGGATTATGTGCACTGCCTAGATAAAAACGGAATAATATATGATATGAAATGCAATTACATTTTTAAGTTAATAAAAAGTGATACATGATAGCCTTTCATAATAGCGTATTTTTAAATTTGTTCTTTGTCAGGAAAATCGAAATTTAATCTCATTGTAATGTTTTATTCGTTTAATTATTGCTATTTTCACATTCGTAATTTTGTAAAACGAAATGAATAATGTAAGATAAAACTGTTGATTTAGATTAAATTATTTCTTAGATCCTTTCCCTCATTCTGAAAAGTTTCAATGCTAATATTATATGTTGTCACACAATCAAAAAAGCAGTGCCTTAAATCCAAAAGTGGGTTACTTTTAGTAATCAATAATTTTACACATATTTGAGTTAAGGTATCCCCATAAAAATATATTCCTACATATGTATTGAGGAATTTACAATTCTGCCTACTGTAATGTGTGTTGGTCTTCAGCCTGCTCAAAATTTATATCCACACTGAACTCATCGGAATTGTTTTTCACTATCTCAACTATTAAATGATCAATAATATTTTCCAACACTTTAAGGTATATATTTTAGAGAGTCGGTACCACAATATGTTTGCCTATTTTTCTTGTCCATACACAAGTGTTGGGTATGGCCTTCACTGAAAACAGTTGGGTTTTAATCAAATACAGATGATTTTGTCTATTGACAGACCAATTCTAATTCATATAAAATGTGGTAATTCATTATTCATTAGTACCGTCCTGATATTGGTCGCAGGTATATTATATGTTGCAGTTAAATAATCGGCGATCGTTATAGTAGAAGAACAAAGCGATGCAAGACGCGCGGTCATCCAGGGTCTCGTCCATCGAAGCGAGATAAATTGATGTGTAGCTCGCTCTCGACCTACATGATTCACCATGACCTTCATCTACTATATCGCTTGCCGATACCATACGTGTGTAGTTATCTGTTGACCTACCATTCAGTATCCTTATTCTCAGGAGTAGTCGGTCTGCTAGAGGCACTCACATCTTTTATGCTTTTAATGGGAATTTCCCACATTTTTTTTACTTATTCGATAGTATTTATAAATATGAGCTCATAGATTTTTTCCGGATTTATTTGAGTCCCGGAAAGGGGTTCAAAAATGAAAAAGTTTCGAATTTTAGTCTTATGACGTCATCCGACTAGGTTTGGCGCCAAACACAAGCAGCCCGTGAAAGCGAAAACGATACCGTAGTATTGTCAGTTTTGCGTATTTTTTGAAATCGTGATTGGTGATTACTTATTCAATTATAAATATAACTACTTTACACTAAAAATCGTAGACAATATGGCCACCGTTTTTTTCCCACAAAATAAATATGTATAAATTTTTGTTACACATAAGCCTTCGACGTGAAGGAATTTTTTTACGCATCTTAAAAAAATTCATATCTTTTTCGTTGCAGGAAAATAAGTAACGAAAATATCACTATGCACTGAAGAATTACTTACATTTTCCGATTTTCAGAAGACAGCGCGAAAAAAAGCCTTTAGACCCCCCGGGAATTTCTATAAATTTTAAACGTCAAAAATGCCACTTTTCGTTCGCTCCTGCTGCCCTTAGTCTTCGAAATTTGGGTCGGTGCGGGTACACGAAGCTCCTTTCCAACCTTAATACTTCTATCTGTACATAGAAACCGATCCCCAAACTTCCATTTCGCGAGATTACTGCGTTCAAAATATCCCGTCAAAATTTTTGAAAATAATGTTTTTACCTGTGTTAGTCTTATGCGCACAGGTAAACGTAACCTCTCCCGCCAGCCAGACAGTCCACATGGCTACCGAGATAATGAAAGAGAGGGGATATAAAAAACTAGCTTACCTAATATTCTCGTTTTGGCGATGTTGCTAGCTCTCGTACTAATGCTTTTTATATATTATACGTCAATATAGAGTAAACAAAAAATGGGTTGTCTGATTTCCTTTTTGTTTTTGAAGTTTATTTTGGTTTTTATTAATAAGAATCAATGTTTACAATTATATTTTAGAACTCCTTATTTTTTGTTTCTTAATAAAAAATTTTATTAAAACATGTATATTAATTTGCACCACTGGAAAATTTTCTAGCGTCATGGTTATATATGAGATAAGTCGATTTGACATTTTTCTCATTTCTTATTAACTGTAAATTTCACTGTCTCATATTTTTTTCAATTCAGAAAAGTGGGCTCCTGTCATTGCTTAATCTTACTATATTTTCAGGCTTAATCAAAATAAAAAGAAAGCTAATAAAAAATTATTTAAAATTTTACAATAAAAACACCAACACGTCATTTATTTTGTTAACATTGAGAATGGAACGAAACTGGTTTTAATTATTTGTTTGCAAAAGAGCATAACTAGCTGATATGGAGAACATATTAAAATATCGTTCACATCCAATTATTTATTACAGGTAAGTTTTTTTCAGTATGTGAGATTTTACTATAATAAAAATTTAATAACATCAAAAAAAGTATTTTTAACGATCTGCTTCTTAAAAAAAAAGTAACGTAGGCAGTTTTAAGGGTAACATTAACTTTCCATTTTTGGAAATGTAGATCAATATGTATTTATTCACTTACATGACAAATTGTTATGTACCATAGATCTCTCAGTCCTCGCTCAATAAATTGTTTAAATACGTTTTCTTGTGTCATTGCGAAAAATTATATTTATTGTAAGTTGTTTTGAAACATTAAATAAATCTAACTTTAAAACAATTCTCTCAAAAAGCACTTATATGCTGGGATGTGTGAATATAGTAGGTAGTCGATTTATTTCAGTAAATCTATGTGTATGAAACATAAGAGTATTTCTTTCTAGAAGTCATTTAGTCTTTGAAGATGCTAGTTTTAAAATATTATCCTTGATTCACATTCTTTGTGCATGTAAATAAATTATCTTTTTCTACGACTTTTTAGAAGTAGCGTATTTCTCATAACTTACTTCATTTTAAAGTTATTAATTTCTTACATCGTGAAAAATGATCGTGAAATATTATTTCTCACACATCACATGCACAAAATTCATTACATTTTAAAAAAATCTGACATGGTATAAGCTTAGTATTTATGCATTTCTAGACAAAAAAAAATGTTTATTGGGTATTACATAAGCATTCATTCAAACCTAACATAATAATAAATACTTATATTTTTTTATATTTTATACTATCATTCTTATCTGAATGCACTAGTGTCTATATCAGATGCAAGTGAAATATAGTCTCGATTTTACCACACCCCACACAGGCTACGGTGGATATATACAGCCAAACCGAAATAATCGCGAAGAATGTCGAAGGTCGCCGATGTTCTAGTTACAGAACGGCATAGTGGAACATTTCAGATCGGGAGATGTTGAATCATCAGAGGCGGAGTACTATTGGTTTCGTACGACATAAACCGACGAAAAAGTTGTATTGCGTCAAGCTTATAAGCTAAGCAGTAGCGAAATAAATGAATTTTTATGTCTATACGGGGGTGTTAATTTATAATAAAATATTTTAGTAAATATACTTAATGATAATAGAGAAACAACAGTGCATGTAGGAGGTTTTATTATTAATAATTGTTAGGAGGATTTCCAATTTCTAATTTTCTGACAAATCTTGGATCTATCACTTCTGGCAGAAAACAGGAAAAATAAAAGTTGTTCAATTGTTTACCCATATTTTGTTTCCAGAATTCGTCATCTCGGTTCGGTGGATCTGTTGAGAATGGTAAAAAAAAATTATAAAAATATTTATACGAATGAATCGTCGCGAAACGGGCAACAGCCATTGCTAAAAACTGTCTAAATATCCTACCACTTTGAATCGAATAAGTGTTAGATATTTTTTTCTAGCAATGACTATTGGTTAATTAGGCTTCACACTGATTGATATTTTGAAAATAATATGTTTTCAATATCTTCTGATTTTGTTTCTAATTTACTTTATTTTCTTGTTTTACATTTTTGCGATCTTTTATTTGTTTATTTATCTTATACAGAGTGACTCAAATTCGGCAGAGTACAGGGATCTCCAAAACCGTTAAAAATACGAAGTCGGTTAAATGAGGACAAATTGACGCATTTATGAGAGCAGTAATATTCTGGAAAAAAAAAATCCGAAAATCCTTACACTTCAAATTTTTTCGAGGAAAACAAAATTTTTGACTCTGCTTTTATTTTGCTCTGACTATTTGTAAAGTTACAGGAAAATTGAAAACACTTTTCAATGCAACATTTTTTCTGCGCATATTGTGGTGTCATCAAAATGTTAATCCGACGTTTCGTCTGTCCTGGACCATCATCAAGTTAATTTTTTTAATATGGACCTGGATTATTTTTCATACTGTTTTGTCGCCTATTCCATTTCTGACTTCAATGATGTTTGCAAACGTTCCTGATGTCAAAAAAGTCATCATCAGTAAACTTTACCCTTCATGCCTCCTTGTCCTATGTAAAAACAATTAAAAAACCCGAAATTATTTTATTTACTTTGTTTAAAAATAGCTAAAGAACTAAACAACAAAACAATTAAATCGTTAATCTACAAAAAAAATTTGCATTTTACTGTTTCTTATTATTGCATAGTATTATTTTATAATTTTTTCCTATAAAATGGAAGTATCAATGTGTGTCATATCATTCAACTCAGAATGGAAAAGGCGATGAAATAATATGAAAAATATATTTGTGTTATTTTAAATTTAAACTCCAATATTTTTATCAAATATGAAAGATTATGATGATGTTACATATTGCTGAATTCAAAAAGATATTTTTAAAATTGAGCTGAATTTAAAATAAAAAAAATTAAGGCCATTTCCGGTCAAACCGGAAGTAAAAAAATATGTATGTGACGCGCATATTTAATCAGTATTTGGAATGTCATATGTCCATTTCCGCATTTTAATGCGGGGGAGTAATTTTTTTTTCAGTTTTTCGGCGTTTTCTTTTTATTTGACATTCAATTGTTTTTAATTTTCGGATTCCTCAGAAAAAAGTACATAAGTATAATTTTTGAAGTGTTTTCCTAGGTTAAAAATACAGCAGAAAAATCGAGTAAGGTGCACTTAAAATGATCACTCTGTACATGAGGTTACTGCGCTTAAAATAAATAAAAAATAAAAATTGTCATATTCACCTTTCATTGAGCCTTTCATTCTCCATATGAATATTTAGAGACGGCAAAATGGGAAACTTTCATTTATATTAGTCTCTCTACAGAAATTACCGGAAACAAAAGAAAATTATTACTTTTATTAATTTACGAAAAAAATTAAATTTTCACTAGTACTTACTTTTTATATTTTCTCTTTTGAGCTAATCTTCGATTTTCGGTTTTCTGCTAGGTATTTACGCTTATGATATGTTTTTATTTTTCCCATTGTTCTTTCACAGCACTAATAATCACTTTCAATAACACGTCTACTTAGGTATACCACTTTATAACAAATAAGTAAATTTGAGATATCTCTAGAATACGCACGCCTCTGTTGTTTACGCAAATCGCAACGTGGTTTCTAAGTGCCCGATTCCCCTTCCCGCAAGCGAGTCCAGTGTATGCAAGTGCATCCGTGTTTCCAAAAATTCATGCGAGATGGCAGCTATTATCGGAATATAGACATGCAGTTTTTAGTTTTCTAATAAATTTATTTTCAACTAATCCAAGAGTTGGGTCACATGAATATAAACGTTGCAAACAGTGACTAATGTCGGAATGTTAAAAATTTGGATACAAAATATTTAAAATGCATGCGAAAATTTTTTGACGACTGAAAAAAAATTACGTTCCAACATTTTATACATATTTTTGAAAATCTTGTAAAAATCGCACTCAAATCGGATAAGTGTTAAACGAGATATTCGAGAATTATGATTTAATAGGGTATATAAGACTCTTAAGTGGATAATAAATCAAACACAATACTTCCAATATATTTTATCGTAGAAACCATTAAAATAACTACTCAATTCGAGAGCAAAATTTGCACTAAATTAAATAATAGAATTCTTAGTATTAGAAGCAAAAAAATATTGAAATTAAAAAATATTGACAAAAAAATAAAAAAATTGTACACTTAATAAATCATTCCCCTCAGTTACAATACAAAAAAAGAAAACCCTTAGTTCGATATATATCGTTTTTCGTCCTTCCGGAACTCTCAACATATTATTTACAAACATATTGAATTTAAATAATTCAAAATATGAATATTTGTCATATTTATTTTAACATTTAAATTGAAACCCCCAGCAGCACATGTTTATTGGCTCAATATGTTTCAGAAATATTTGGACAACATATAAACGTCAGATTCCTGTATATTTGCTCCATAAGTCTTGTCAATACGCCTATGTTTGTTTTCTTTATCGTAAAAATATGGTATGAAATATTGCGCCTATGTTTGACTTCTTTATTGGAGAAATGTTGTATTTAACATTGCGCCCATGTTTGGTTTCTTTGTTGTGAACATATTGTATCCAATATTGCGCCTATATTTGGTTTCTGTATTGGAGAAATGCTTGTAACACTCTACCCGTTAGGTGTCAAAATATAACGTTGCGTCACAATGCTACGTTAATCCACGTTGGGATGCCAAGTAAAACGTTGTACCAAATAAAATTGAACACCTTACCAATCCTCGGCTAGCTCGTTATATCCCAGGTTGGGTTACCAGTGTCATACAGACTGTGCCTCAGATTCTCAGTAGGTAATCTAATATTTACAAATAGTGTGAATTTTTCTTAAATTCATAGACTGTTCCCGAAACAGAAGTATGTAATACCAGTCGGTTGATTTATACCAAATGCAATTATACGTAATTTACAAAAAAAACACATAACAAAAATATTTATATATAGATATCACTATCATTACATTTTTTGTAATCAAAGTTCAACGATCTATCACTGATCTAATTTTGACTGGACTATATTTACAACATGAGTACCAGTACTAATTTAAATTTGAATAAGTAAAATTGAAAAAAAAAACATGCACAAAATAAATGATTAATTATTTATATCAACGTCGAAATTTTTAATACAAACATAAAAAAGAAGAATATTAAAACTTAACTTTAACCTCCGAGAGTTGAAAAGTGTGTTCAATTTTGGTTTCTTCAATACCAGACTAATATTGTTCCATTAACCAAACTGCAGCATTACAAAAGTTGACGATGAAATTAATTGGATCTTGACTTTCAACACTTGTCGAAAATACAAATCGACCCTCTAATCCAGCTCTACTCGTTACATTAGCAAGACATTCCATTCCTTTTCATTACCATACAACCAAAATTATATATAAAACCATATTGGCAAAATAAACCTAGGCATCATAACCTAGACGAACTTCATAACCCCATGAAAAATAAAGGAAATTATTTTTATTACCAAATATAACTCAATTATGTTTTTCCAGTGAGGAAAAACCATAATAGCCCAGCGATAGTTTACTAAGAGCCCAGTGATAGCCTCCCATTTCTATAGGGCGTCAAAGTTCATACACATGTTAATTGTAGAATTAATCCAGCATTTAGCTGAGAAAATACGAAGTAGCATCCTTTAAATAGGTGAAAGAAATAATTCCGAGTCAACGATGATTAACATCCACTATGATAAATGCGGATTTGAACTTTCAAACTCTCATCTGCTACAATTTTACAACATATACATCTGCATACCAAGACAACCAACTAAGGAAAGGGAGGAATTCAACCGATGGAGCTATACCGTGATAGATGGACAGAATACGCAGAAAAGTCACTAGCCAGAAAATATCAAGGTTGGTTACCTGTTGAATGATTGTGAAACTATGTAAACACGTATCAATACTTATCAAGACAAATATGAAATGTAAAACGTTAATTAAAAAAGTTGGAAAGATAAGAAAATTATATAAAGTAATATTTATGTAAGGTGAATCATAAAATAACACGGCCTGAGATTCGGTTATTTGCAGAATCCATAAGGTTTGTCGACCCTAGTGCTAACAGCTGAAGTGCGTTCCATTAATGTAATTAATGTACTAACATACTTAGCTTAAACGGTCTAAGTAGTGTCAGTCTGGAATTACTTCGAAACAACCCAACTATTGTCCAAATCATTCCATTGTTACTCGTTTCACATACAAGGTAATGATCGTTATGATGGATCAAGTCAAATTCAACAGTGATGCTTACCAGCAGCACTGCCTAGAAAGGATACGAGTGCTCATGGCTATAAAGAAAACGTTGAAGAGGCAGATAAGGAGTATGGAGGAAAACAATTTGTTCCATACGAATCCTTCCCGTCTCCTTCAAGAGACACAGCGTGTTGTCGATAATCCGCCGACTGTAGAAGATGTCGAAACCTTCTAGAAGGGAATCTATGAAACAACGCGTCGTCCGTTCAGTAGCGACACTCCAGCAATTGCACACTTCGAGGCTCTGTGCCAAAGACATCTTGAAGAGCAAGAAGGAGTGTGCCCGGCAATCAGTACGGAGGAAGCAAGCACTCGTTGGTACCAAGAACTTCGCTGTCTCGGTCCCAGACGGCATTAACAACTGGTGGTAGAAGAAATTTCCCTTCCACTCACCACCGTCTGGCTCGAGTTTTCAACTCATGGTTGAACGAGGGGCAGCAGATTCCAGACTGGTTCTTCAAGGGACGTACTGTGCTTATACCCAAAGAGGAAGATCTTTCCGACCCGAAGAATTATAGGCCGATCACTTGCCTTAACTCCTGCTATAAGATATTTACTCGTATCTTGTATGCTAGGATACTGAGGTCTATTGATTCCGTCTTCCAACAGATACACAGATAGCGTGGTGCCAAGAAGAGAATGGTAGGTTACAAGGACAGCCTGCTGATAGGCCGCTATATCACACAGGATTCTGTGCAGTACAAGCGGATCCATCAATGGATTGATTATCGCAAGGCATTTGATATAACGTCACACGAACTATTGTTGCACTTGATCGAATATCCTGCAGTACCAGCACCACTATTGAGATGCATGGAACAGCTGCTCTCGCTCTGGAAAACTCGCTTCACCATATCATCAGGTGCACAGTTGGTCACGGCAGAGCAAGTGGTATTTAGGAGAGGAGATTTTCAGGCTGACTCCCTCAGTCCTCTTCTCTTCTGCATCTTACTTCTACCGTTGTCTGTTGGACACCACCAAACCCGCCGATATCAATGTGGGCCACCCAGCGACCGGACGCACAAGGTCACTCTTCTATTTTATATTTATGACTTTAAATTTTGTGCCTCCGTAGAGCGCGAACTACAAAACGCTCTTAGGGTGGTCGAAGAATACATGCGGGCAATTGGTATGGAGTTCGGTTCGGACAAATGTGCAGTCGTTCACCTCAAGAGAGGACGATGCGGGGAATTCGCTGAAAGGAGGCATCTTAAGACATCTGGATGCCGAGAAGACATATACATATCTGGGTGTGAATTAAAGGCACATCCAAAAAAAGGATTCTCTCCAGGGCAAGTGCAGACACCACCTCCGAAAGATTTGGTCTTCTGAACTTTCGGGGAAGAACAAGGTGTCTGCAACTAATATGCTTGTCGTCCGGTTCTGCTCTACTCCTTTGGAGTAGTAAAGTGGACGATAGACTAGCTGCGCCAAAGACAGGGATACCCGCAAGATGATGAATTTTTACAGAAGTATTCATCCTAGATCGTCCGTTCATCGCGTGTACCTCCCACGTCAACGGGGGTGTCGAGGACTCTTAAGCCTGGAATATTCGCATGGTAGAGTAGTACTGAGTAAAGCATGTAACATCCTCAAGAGCTCGGATCCCCTCTTACGGTTTCTAAAACATCACGAAACTGTAGGAGTGGGCAGGATTGTTCAAGGCAGCAAAAAGAGCAGCAGATGGACTCTGTCTCGCATTTGACAACAGGCGAGGAGACCGGCGAGGTGCTGATGCAGAGACAGTCACTGAACTTCAGCTAAATTGGCTGAAAGCCCGAATCAGAGGTGCTGAACAGGAAAAACTGTTTAGGCAGCATGTCGATAAACCCCAGCATGGTGTCTTCTATAAGAACATAGAAACGATAGGTTTATCGAACAGGCTAATTCGCCTTTTTGTCAGCCGGGCTTAAGTCAGAGATCAAGGGATTCATTATGACATGCCAGAATGGTGTTATTAACACCTTGGTATATCGTAGCCGCGTGTAGCGTGTAGAGGTTCCTGATATCAACTGCAGGTCCTGCCGTCCGGCGTCGGAATCGCTCATGCACTTACTTTCTACATGCCCCATATATGCGATTTCGGCCTACATCCAACGTCATAACGTGGCGTTACGAGTGTTATACTATCATCTATGGCACTCGTACGGGGTAGATCAGACACCAGTGCTGCCTTACATCCCCGGACATATTTAGTCCGTTGTCGAGAATGAAAGATGCCCGATTTACTGAAACTACTCGTTCCCGACAGTCAGGCTAATCCAAGCCAACATGCCTAACATAGTCCTCCTTGACCTTCAACTCAAGGTGATGTATGTTATCGAGTTCTCGGCACTTGCGGAGAAAAACCTCACCTTGAAGTAGTAGGAGAAACGGACCAAATATTGCGTTCTCCGGTATGAGCTCTAAGTGTTGTACCCAGGCTATTCGGTTAAAATTGTCGTCCTAATAATCGGTGTACTCGGAGGGATAAAACCTATGCTGCTTTTGGAACTGAATATCATACCGGCCTGCCAAAAATCAGCCGAGTGGCTGGCAGGCCAAATGCAGAATGCGGTCATTCTGGGTCCTCTCCGTCTGCTTGGGGCACACGATGCTGGTATCTACAGTCACTAATCCTGCGGAATGTGGAGAGTGGCTGTAGTTAATGCGCCGGCGCGACTCCCGTGAGGCATGTCGGGGGCCACGGGAGGACCTGGCATTGGATATTCCAAATAATAATAATAATATAACAATAATAATAATAATCGCCTTTATTTTGAGTATATAGGTATACTATACAATATACAAGAATATAAATTTATATGTGTCCAGTATTAGTTATAATTATTCTGAACATATAAATACATTGTTAAGTCCTACATTGGCGATATAGATTTATACATATTGGTATAGATGTATAATTATTTATATATGATTATATGATAAGTTAATGACGAAATATAAATTTGCACATATTGGGAAAAAATTCAGAACAGTGTATGCCGAATATTGGTCATAAATGTCATATATTGAGCCGTCATTCATATATTGGGCCTATATGATATGAACATTGGTCCAATATTTTGTGCTGCTGGGGAAGATTAATTATTATAACTTTGGTAATCACACTGACATTCATGACATCTAACCTAACCTAAATAAGCCCATCCTTTTCATGCATTTTAAAAAATCTGACATTTCATTGCATGTGCATTTCTATAAAAAGAAGAAAATAATTATGGGGTATTACATAAGCATCTTTAATTAGGTTAGGCTAGATGTCATGGATGTCATTGTGATTATCAAAATTACAATAATAATTAATCATTCAAAATATCAAAATAAATATGACAAATGCTCAAATTTTGAATTATGTAATTTAAATATTTTTATAAATAATATGTTCATGTTCACCAGCCCCCCTGAGGAATTCCGAAAGAATGAACGACGATATTTATCTGACTAGGGGTTTTCGTTATTGCATTGTTACTAATGTGAATCATTTCTTAAGTGTAGAAATTTGTTCTTTTTTGGAGTCAATATTTTTTTAATCTCAATATTTTTTTGCTTCTAATACTAAGAACGGCTCAATACAATTCTTGCTCATAGTCTTAGTAGTTGTTTTATAGTTTCTATGATAAAATGTGTTAGAAGTATTGTGTTTGATGTATTATCTACCCAAAACTTTTATACTAGTACATTCGATAAGAATGACAGTATAAAACATAAAAAAATTATAGATATTTATTATTGTTATCAGGTTTGAAAGATTACTTATGTATACTTAATAATTATTTCATTTTTTTTCCAGAAATGCAAATTTAAAAATGTTTGGTTGTTATAATAAATTGCAACCCGTAACTATCCACACAATTATCTAAAATATACAAAAACCTAAAAATAACTATCCTCTTTGAAAATATATGTCACCCAAAGATAAAGCAAATACTGTGTTAAAATATCTCGTCACACATATTTTTGTTTATTTTGTATGTGTAACTGAAAATACTGAATTAATCATCTCAATTCACATTTAAAGGAACTAATAAAAATGCTTCAAATTTTAAATTGCTTTACAAAAGGAGCAACTTCAACGGTTCGGGGTATTTGATGAAATCTCACAAAACCTTATTTTCTTTTGTCCGTCATTGATTTTTCTAAATGACTTCCTTTGATGAAACTGCCTATTGTTAATTCATATAAAACTGACAAATATGTTCACGATGTGACCATTTTCGGCGCCCTTCAGAGATTCATAAAAGATTTCGACATAAAAATAAGATATAATCGCGTTGTATTACGAAATTTCTTTTTATGTGCCTGCCTGTTTGATTTGTATTAAATAATTTAATTTTGTAACAGTTTCTTGAAAGGTTTATATCTTTCTTGTTACACAGGGTGCGGCATATGTATAGAATACTGCCTATATCTTCTTAAATATTTGTTTAATGGAGAAATGTTTCAAATGAAAGTTTTTCTGTCGATTTCTTTAAATATTCTGTGGCCTTGATATTTTTTTATGTACCTTAGTCGTGGCTGGGCCTTTGTTCTATTAAATGGCACATTACATTTCCATTATTATTATTATTATTTTTGGAATCAGCATATTTTTCTGCATATGACAGTATAAAATTTTTGTGAGGTTGAAAATATTTCGAACAAGCTATTAGTATCGATGGTTAATGTTTCTATGAGATTAAGCATAACAGAGACAGGTTTTTGTAAAATGTTTCAATATCTGAGCGTTTAGATTTAGTGTGATTTTATTATTCGACGTATAAGTTGATTTTAGTTGAGGTTAAAAGTGAAAATAGGGAGAAGAGATCATTGAGCATGCGAAATTAGTAGAAATTCTAAATTTCAGAAGTCCAACAATGGAAAAGAGCTACAAAAAACTAAAATCACTTATCAAGACGGATATTTGGGAAATCGTGAGTTTATCAAGTAATCGTGACATGATTCGCTCTAGAATCATGTTAAGAAATAAAAACAATGGGGACGGAACAATCGAAAGACGCAACGCCAGAATAGTTGCAAAGGTTATACATAAAAGACAAGAATTGATTTCCATGATAAGTACGCACCAGTTGCTGGACTGAGAACAATACGTTTTTTCAAGCCAAGATTTTGTATCGAGTAAAAAGAGACGCCTCGCCTACAGTTTATTGTGGAGTCCGAACCACATCTAGGGCATCGACAGTTCTCTTCCGTCTTAATTCGAAGCAAATTACAAATAAAATTTCTAACTTATGTTATAACACATACCTATTTCGATTTCCAATATCGTAAATAGTAGATACATTTAAAAATATTTAAAATATGATTTTAATTATTTTACCCAGTTATGTTGAAAACTGATAAATATTTTCGACGAAACCTATTTTTCGAAGGAAAATGTTTTTGCAACTCGAATTTTTAATGTTTCATTTTAGAGCGTTTGACTTTGAAAAATACCAAATTTTCGATTTTCGCCTGAGGCGCATATGTCTCACTTGTGCACTCCTGTTAATTTATTCTAAATCGCCGCGGGGGGCTAAATAGATACTTGTCCGGTATACAGTTTTTTCTTCCACCTGGCCTGACTATAGTTGGGCTGCTGTATGAAATTTTCGTCTTAAAGAGTCAAAACCAATAAATATTGTTACTTGTTATTGACAGCGGTACACCAACAATAGATACAATTTTCGAAATTCCACGTAGGTCAGGTGTTCGCTTTTGTGGTGCTCGAGTTAAATGTTTTCCTTTGATTGATTGTTGCTTTAATATGAATATTTTCGAATATAACTCACGGTTAGCACACGTGTTATTACTTCGGCTACCATAAAGGGAAAACGTAAAATGAAGAATTTATTTTTGTTTTTCGGCAAAAATATATTATTTTCTTAGAACTTTCAGGTCTTATCCAGTTTACGTAAATAGATTTTCTATATCAGAGACGCAAAATTTTACCTGCTCAAAATCATAAATAATTTTAATAATGTCGTTACATATGATTCTAATTTTTAATGTTAATTTTAGGAATAATAGAAAACACGAAATAAATGGTTGAATGAATATAAAAATAATAGCACAAAACATTCATTTACTATTAGAGATTCACTGTTCACTGATCTTACGCTATAATCATCCAACAATGAAGTTGTAAATAATTCTCTTTTTGTGCATACCTATGCACAACTGGTCTGCTGACAATTGAAACGATTAAATTATTTATGATTTTAACTTTGAAGAAAATTGCAATTTTACATCCTACTACCAACCACCACCAAAATGCTTATTTTACGTGGGTGTCGTGTCACTTTGGCACCCTTCAGTATAGTAGCTGTACTTATGAACTTTTTTATTTCGGTAACGGTCTCAAGAAACTAGTTCCTGTTTTAAAGTGTAGGAACACCACTTTATTTTATCAGCGGTATGATAGAAGCTAGGGTAACTCATTGAAGAAACGAAATGCCAGGCGGTCTGTGTGTGTGGTTGTCGTTTTCGTAGCAATGGATAACTTCACCCTTCCTGCCAAAAATGATTCTCGGTGTTCAAATAAACTTTATTACTTATACATTGGCCTTTAAATAAAAGTCAGAATACATACGGTACTTATTCTATTTATTCATGATTGAATTCATAGAAGGAAAAAACCAAATACACAGAAAAAAATATATGTATAAATACAACTTTATTAAAGGAGAACAAAAAAACAATGTAATATACTAAAGGTGATACAGCGTAGAAACCAAACAAGAGGTTTATGATACGGCGAAGTTTCGAAGACTACGTTTACGGTATTTACTTATAAGCAGGCAATACAAAATAATTACTACAAGCAGTTATGAAAGCAATCTACGGTTACTGGGGTCCATGGCAAGCGGTTAGCGACTCTATGGTCGTTGGTTCTTAAGGCGGAATTACAGCAGACGGGCGGTGCAGAACTATCCAGGTAAACTACTCGTGCTGAACAGATCGGTTATTACTTCCCACGGCACGGTGAGGTTCCTTTGTTAGTTCCAGAGAAAAACCTTACACATGCTGAACAGAACGGTTATTACTTTCCACAGCACGGTGAGGTTCTTTTCTTAGTTCCAGAGAAAACCTTACTCGTGCTGAATCTACTAATGAAATCCCGATGCGCTTGTCCTCGTGATATGGCACTAGGCTCCAATGTACTATTTCTCATTTTAAGGTACATTGTTCCTTGAGCTGACCAGACCAGAGACATGCGGGCAGAGTTATAGCGTATATTCACACTAGGCATCGATAGAACGAGGGGTTATCATATTTATCTGCGAGCCTTCTTGTTTCACCACAGATGTAGTGGCTACAGATTGACAATTACGCCGCGGGGCATGGCAAGGTTCCTTTTTTATTTCCAGAGAAAAAATCTTACACGCGCCGAACAGAACGGTTCATGTATCACTTCCCGGGACACGGTGAGGTTCCTTTTTTAGTTTCAGAGAAAAACCTCACTCGTATGGTATTTACTAATGAAATCCCGCTATGTTCGTAATAATCCGAATTTACCGCGATATTTTCTGGATATCTCGGGTCGTACGGTATTTGTAGACAATTAACAGACAAGAAAATATAGCAGAAATGCGGATACAAACGGTAAATTACGGAAATACACCAAAATCAACAATAAAGTAATAAAATAGTGGAAAAGAATTATTACCACTGGAGAATTTGTCGGAGCACCCTGGAGTTCGGAAGCGGCTTTTACAGTACGGTACGGCCGGAGTGTCAGTTGTGAGAAAATAATATTCTTGGCTTGTGCGTGCGGTTTTATTCACAGATCCCCACCCGAAAATCACGTGCCTACGTGTTTCAAAGGAGTCTGAACAAATTGCGCGCGTCGTAACTGCATTCCAAGCAAGCTTGGCGTACTGTGAATAAAAATTCCCTGCGTCATTTAAGATAAACAAACATTTATGTAATATTCCGACGCCGGGAATCGCTTTCTCATAATTTTAAAACTATATTTACAAAAAGAAATCTTTAAAAATGGTCATGAATTAATAGTTTACTATGAATCCAACAATAAGTTATCCTACAAATTATTTAAATAAAAATAGAATCGTACTCTTTATCATTAACAACAATTCTCAACTTGGCTTTGAATTAAACTAAATTAAATTAAATTTTCCACGCCATTCTTGGCGGCTGTTTAGTAAAAACACAAGTGGTTTATCATTGAGATAATAAAAAACTTAAGATTACCCTGAAAATAAACCGGTTTGAAACAATAATTGTGTTTAGTAAATAATTGTTATTCCACATACTGGACTTCTAGAAGAATTTGAACTCTGGTTCAAAACGGTTTTAACGGAAACATTCCTACTAGTGATAGTATACAGAGTGTACCAAAGTGAAAGATGAACCCAATTAAGTCTTATTACTTCCGAAAATGGTTGCCGGAAAAATCACTTCGTTACATTACACCGGCTCGACTATTGTAAAAGTAACGCACTGGATAATAACGAGGGAAGCGCGCAGAGCAGACATGTGTAACGTCAAGAAAAACTGATTTTTTAGGTGATGTCATCCGGGCACCGTAAATCCTATAGATTTTAAAGCGGTTGTGTCATGCGTACAAAGGGTTTAAAACTGGTTTTAAGATAAGCCTACAAGTTTCAAGCAATATGATAATTCCAATGAGGCTTAAAATATACTTCTATAAGAACAAATTGACATACTTAAAGAGCAACTGGTAATTTAATAAGCATTTTAAGACAAAATATATTTGAAACAGAAATGTCCAATACTAAAGTGTTTATAGGAACTGCCGACATTATTTCTCATGGCAAGAGATGTAGAACGGTCAGCCATATTAGGAATGTTCCGGATTGAACATAAAAATGTAATTTGTATCTAACAGAAATGTTTTCTAAAAATGATTTACTAACACAACCATATTATAGGCAGATGCTACCGACTTATTTATATTTAACTCACCGAGAAAAAAATTACCTATATATCTTTAAAATTTGTATTTATAGGGAGCGCTCGAATTTTTAAGAACTATCTAACCCACATTTTATAGTACACTTAGCGTCGTTGAAAATTTTAGTCCACTAGGAGGAGTCTCAGTAGTTCATTATAAGTAGTCCATCTATAATCATTCTCAGTTGTCGCCATATGTTCATTTTATAACTGTGCATGAGGCCTATATACAATATCGTGCGTGGATCAAATGAGCGTAGCACTATATCTATTTGCAATTATGTCCATTTCATTAAATACAAAACGTCCACTCAAAGCATTTGTGTGTGCCTTTTAAGTTTTAATATGGCACTTATCCTAAACCAGATATGGTTTTATGATACCCTTCAGATACTCTACGAGTAAAGATTTGGACAATTCATTAATACTTAAAAGTTGTAATAGTGGTTTTAAAAGATGCATGTAAGCCCTTCTTTAGGTGGGTCCCTGCACTCTTATAAGGATTTTAAATCAGTTTTATAGAGTTCTCTTAAACTATTTACGTTTACAGGCAGTCTTAGAAATAAGCTTTAAGGATATCTTACAGACCATTTTACAACTAAAATTGTTATTTGGGAGCGACGTTGATTTGATAAGCCCTTGTCAATGTCACTTTGAATTACGTCCCCTCTAAATTCAACCAACAATATAGTTCATTGCATGCGCTAATCACGTGCATATATTACTATTATCCCTTTACGGATTTAGTATAGAGATGAATTTCTAGAATCTATAGGTATTTTGAGTTAGAGATATTCTTGAACTGCATAGATCGTTCGTTTTACATACCTATTATAAATTGATTACTATTTTGTTCTTTGTATGTTGATCTGTGTTTGTACATATAAATTGCACATCTATGAGAATTTTT
Source organism: Rhamnusium bicolor (assembly GCA_029963845.1). NCBI lineage: Eukaryota > Metazoa > Arthropoda > Insecta > Coleoptera > Cerambycidae > Rhamnusium > Rhamnusium bicolor. The sequence continues at coordinate 37,652 of JANEYF010001138.1, forward strand.
TTTAAACACTTTAAAAATCGTAGTGTGCTATTTGAAAAAACAAAGCTGTTTGCCACAGCAACGACACTGTAGCAGATAAAATAAAATTCAAGGTCATCGGATTATTTAAAAAATTAACAAAATCTTATGTTTGAAACGCACCTCCATTAAATAAATATTTAAAAAAATCAGGCATCATTCCATACAAATGCCAGACTCAGTAGATATTAGCTAACATTTGTGTTTAACATCCTTAAAAAATGCAAATAAATTTACAAACATGTTTATAAATACATATGCAGTTTAATAGAAACGTTCGAATCAGTATTTTTATTTGATTTAGTATTTTTATCTTCAACATAGTAAATAATTTGCCGTTCTCTTTCTTTCATATGCTGGTTAAAATTGTCATTTTCTGTTCCACAATATTGTATACTAGCTTGTTAGAATTTTTAGTGATTTATATTTGGCATTATAACGCAAAGAGGGTCCTCCATGTTGCTTTGTTCCACATTCTTGTTACATAACTACATTGTCAGAAGATATAAATCAAATAAATAGACCTAATAGTCTACCTTAACTTTCTTAATTTTGTTCATAGCGAATAGGAAGTCATCTAAAGCTGAGTAAAAATTGAATTATACTACTTCTTTTTGGATTAATTATGTTCTCCTTTTTGATCGGAAAATAAAAATTAGATTTACCCAGTTTCATACCTTATTTTGCGGAAAAGAGAAATTTTTACTCTGGAGAACTCACTATTTTTCTTATGTTCGGAATTTAATGTTTTTGTCTTTACCGAATTACCAAAAACTGAACTGAACTGAATTTGTTTGTAAATTACATTTTATTTTTTGTAGCCGTAAAAATATTTGTATATTAGTCTCCTGCGCCATATGGAAACCTACAAGAATATAATCCAAAAATGTTATTAAGAATAAGTTTTTTTTACACTGAACATGTGGAATATATTTTAGCTGATATAATACAAGTAAAATTGTTGTGGCCTTTCTTAATTTACAAGTGTTATAAACAAAATAAAGGAAATTTGCATTATTCAGCATAGAAAAATAGTACCTGTAGAAATGTGATTATTGAAAACGACAGATAATAAACATTCTAATACAAACAAGTTTACAATTATTGATAATTGTGACAAGTATTATTTAGGTATAGACTTCATATGAGGAGCAACTGCGCAAAAGAGGATAAATCCAAAATATGGTATTTTCTGTAAAAGGGAATAAACCACTAAGAAGAGGCACAGTGAAAAAAGTTACATTTCTCTTCACAGAACGATTAAAGTAATAGTTAAGGTGCCCGTCGGGAAAAATTTTGCTGATACATACTCTCTCCAAACTTCGTGTATGGCTTCATTGGACCTAGTCTGACAGCATTTTTCCTCTATCATTTTTTTTTGTTTTTGGGGCGTTTTTCCCGCTAGATTTTCCGAAACATGTCATTTTGACGGCATATAAAAAATGTATAGATACTGTTATTTTTTCAAGTAGAATAGCTTAAAAACGTGAATTGAAACGTGAAAAAATAATTGTCTGACAATAAATGTGGGTCATTGGGCGTGTCCGCTATCTCCAACATGTCGGAAAAACGACTATAAGAAAATTTATTAATAACCAGCTGATCTTCGCTGTATTAATTTATTAAAACATACAAAAACAAGTTTTCATATTGTCTGACGAAAATTATTTTCCGATTTCCCAGTCTGACGCGTCAAAGTTGTCGGTTTCATGACAGCAAAAAAATTTATTCATAACATTTTTTTACAAATTTTTTTGATTTTTAAGTAAAATTTATAATACGATTAAAAAATTGTCTGACGGTGAAATAAAGCCTTTTAGCTGGAAATGTTAAATAAAAGGTTTTTCTATGTGGTTGTCAAGCTACGCTTGAATGTTACATTCATATGTATATATTGAGGCTATATTTATAAATAACAAGCTGATTTTTTTCAATATATCTTAATAAAAATAAATCAAATCCAATTTGTTAACTGTCTGACAAAAGGTGTTTTCCAGTTTTTCAGTCTGACGCCTGGAAAATACAATTTTTTAATGTTGTAATTTCCTTCAAATTGCCATGATTATCTCATACTAATCATTGAAAAATCATTTTTACAGTGTCAAAAATCATAAATAAATTGCTTGAACTTCGCGCTTGAAAATATATCGTTTTATACAAGTTCACCTGTGTACATCTGTTTATGTTTTTTTGTCAGACTCTCGTTATGCCCCACTGTATTTGTCAGACACTTATACCACAAATTAAATACCTATTTTCTGCATATAATTTTCCAATGTCTGAAGGTTATGAATAAATTCTTTGCTTCATGAAACCGACAACTTTGACGCGTCAGACTGAGAAATCGGAAAATAATTTTCGTCAGATAATATGAAAACTTGTTTTTTGTATGTTTTAATAAATTAATACAGCGAAAATCAGCTGGTTATTAATAAATTCTCTTATAGTCGTTTTTCTGACATGTTCGAGATAGTGGACACGCCCAATGACCCACATTTATTGTCAGACAATTATTTTTTCACGTTTCAATTCACGTTTTTAAGCTATTCTACTTGGAAAAATAACAGTATCTATACATTTTTTATATGCCGTCAAAATGACGTTTCGGAAAATCTAGCGGGAAAACGCCCCAAAAACATAAAAAATGATAGAGGAAAATGCTGTCAGACTAGGTCCAATGAAGCCATACACGAAGTTTGGAGAGAGTATGTATCAGCAAAATTTTCCCGACGGGCACCTTAACTATAATGTCTTTCTTTAAATAATATATACATTCCAAATTTAAATATATGATATTTATTCTAACATTATGTATAACGACAAAATAAGTGGGTAATAATTTGGATAATAACAGATATAATTGTCCGGTTTTGATCATAATATTGATCTTCTTCAGAATCTACAATGTATTTTTACAGTTTAATTAAATTAATTAAAATAAAACATGAAAACACTTACCAGTTATACACGCAGCCAATAGGCAAAGTCAAAATGGTAAATAATTATCACATATACACAATTACATAAATGAAAACTCTGGTGAGTGGCCAAAAAAGTAAGTCGATTTTTGCCCAAAATGAGATAAGTGCACCATGGCAGTGTAGAGATTATTATCTTTTATCTTACTCAAGAGGCGATCGTTCCAGAAAAATTGTCCTTTTGACACTGGACAATCTTCTATCACTTGATCTCGTCGCGAAAACGTGTAGGCGCTAATCGTTAGATATAATACACAAGCGTCTTTTTTAGGTTATAGTTGTATTTCTGCTAATTACAGAATATCGACGACAACCTCTCTTTTTTCCGTATCGATTCTATTTGTCGCCTCAGTAAATCTCATCCTAATGTGACGTACTTACCACCATAAAGCTTATTTGCGTGTGTGTGACGTGTTACTTTGGCACCCTTCAGCACAGTAGCGGTATTTTGAACTTTTATTACGGTAACGGTCTCGAGTGTCAGTTCTTGTTTTAAAGTGTAGGAACATCACTTTATTCTATCAGCGGTATGATGGAAGCTAGGTAACTCAGTGAAGAAACGGAATGCCAGGCGGTCTGTGTGTGTGGTTGTCGATTGCGTAGCAATGGACAACTTCACCTTACCTTCCGTTAATGACTCTCGGTGTATAAATAGATTTACTTACTTATATCGTTACATTAAATAAAAGGCAGAAGTTCAACTTCATTTACTCTATTTATTTAAGACGGCATCACAAATGAATAAACAAAAAGTAAATATATACACAACAGTTATGTTATAATGCAAACGTAAGTATTAACCTATATTACAAGTAAGCAACCAAAGAAAACCCAAGCAAGAGGTTTTGTAATGTAAAAGCGGTGATCAGTTATATCAAGTACAGCTAAGTTACGGAAACTACTACTACGGTATTAATATCAAATGTTTACTATCAGCATCTACAAAAGCAAGCAAGCGGTTTATTCGAAATAAAGCACAGCTATGGAAGCTACTACTACTGGTATTTACAGCAAAGGGGTTAATGACTCTAGTCATTAATACTTAAGGCGATATTATGGCAGGCAGTCGGTGCAGCAGATATTTTCAGTGGTAAGCGGTTACGGAGTGCAAGAAAGATACAAGTGCAGGAAGTCAGTCTAGTGACAGATGGTCCATTTGACTGTCTAATCGCGAACGTGCTATATCTTTAGACTCGCTCGTAATGTCTCTTGTTAGGACTTCTTGACTACGTGTGGCGGACGAAACGATTCATGCATTACCTCCCGGAGCACCTAGTGAGATTCTTTCCACAGATCGAGGATTAAAAACCTCCCTTTTGCCACTGTGCTTGCACCTGATTAAATCATTTACATAGATCGAGGATTAAAGATTTCACCGGTACTTTATTGCAGTTAGGACTGACAAGGGACTCTTTCCACTGATCGAGGATTAAAAGTTGTATCTTTACGTCAATACTAAATAAAAAAAACAACCGAATATACCCGATGCTTGTCTAACTATACAGCACAGAAGTTCAGTGTCCAATCAAACAATTTAAAAAACGATCCAATAATAAAAAAGAAAAAGGTTGGATAACACGCGCTATAACTGAAGAAGGTAACATGGTTCGTAAAATATATCATGAAATGAAAAAACTCCAATTGCCCGGACAAAAAACGGACTTACAATGAAAGTAAAAAAAGCTACAGGAAAAACATAAAACAAGCCAAACTTAATTTTTTCAATAATAAAATCATAAATGCAGATAATAAATCTAAGGCGGCTTGGAATCTGATAAATAATAAGCTAGGAAGGACAAGAGACGGTGCTAGCCATATAACCCTGAGTGTAGAAAACCAACTAATATCAGATGGTATTCAAGTGTCTAACTGTTTTGCCTCATATTTCTCAAGTATTGTCCCCATTAATATTAACAATCAATTCGGATATAATTTATCTCTACCCTGTACGTTATCGGAATGCAGACCTAATTCAATCTTTTTTTATCCGGTGAGTAAAGATGAGCTTCGAACTGTCATTAACAATATAAAAAACAAAAAATCATCTGGTGTGGACGGCTTCACTGTTCACATAATAAAACATATATCTGATAACATAATAGCGCCTCTTTTGCATCTTATAAATATGTCTCTTTGTAATGGTGAATTTCCTGACTTCCTGAAAATTGCATCCATAATTCCCATCTTCAAGAAAGGTTGTGTGACTAATATTGAAAACTACAGACAAATTTCCTTACTAAGTGCATTCTCAAAAATATTGGAAAAAATAATTTACAATCGCATCATGTCTTTTCTAATAAAATATAAAATACTTACTGAGTGTCAACATGGGTTTAGATCATCCAAATCAACGGAAACAGCATCCGTTAGTTTCTTTAAATATATTTATAAAGAGCTAGATGATGGTAAATATGTCGTGTCGCTATTTTTCGACCTATCGAAAGCCTTCGACTCTGTTGATCGAAATATACTAGTCAATAAGTTGGAAAATATTGGTATACGGGGATGCCTATTAAGTTGTATTGATTCCTACATGCAAAATCGTAAACTGGTGGTAAAGTGTAATGATTCTCAATCTGATATATATGATATAACTGTGGGTGTACCCCAGGGCTCAATATTGGGTCCATTGTTGTTCTTAATATATATTAATGACTTGCCAAATTATATTCAACACGGCGAAACCACGATGTATGCTGATGACACCACTGTCTCGGTATCAGCTGTTACTCAGGATGAACTTTTTCATAAGATTTATGTGACGTTGGATGACGTACATGCCTGGTGTCAGAGGAATAAGCTTATTCTAAATAGTGAAAAAACGGTTTTCATTAATTTTAATCTTAGAAGACCGGTAACTATAACAGAAAACATATGTTTTAGTAACTCTACAAAATTCCTTGGCACCTATATTGACAGCAACTTAACGTGGGAAATACACACTGACCATATCTGTAAATTACTCAATAAAACTTACTTCGCCATCTTGCAATTAAAAGATACAATCACCCAAACAGGTCTCCTAGGTGTGTACTATGCCTTAGCGTATTCACACCTTTCATTGAATATATTAACCTGGGGGAGATCGAGTTACCTGCAACGCGTTTTTATCTCCCAGAAAAGATTACTACGATTAATTTTTAACTTAAATTATAGACATAGCTGTAAAGATGTATTTAAAGAGAACAATATTTTGACTGTTCCTTGCATTTATATATATAAATGCCTATTATTTGCTAAAATAAATTTGTATTCTTTCTCCTCTTCAGCAAATAATCACGAGTATAATACCAGACATCGAGATCTGTTGCTGATCCCAGTACATAAAACAGCAATATTTGAAAACTCATTGCACTATAATTGTATTGTCTTATTTAACAGCATTCCTAAGGCAACTAAAGAATTGAATTTACCCGTATTCAAAAGAAAAATTAGGAAAATGCTGGTGGAAAATGCTTTTTTATAGTGTAAATGAATTTGTTAATAGTTTAAAGTAGTTTTTTTATTTTTATTGGTCTGATTCTGTTGTTAGTGTATAACAATTTTTATTTTTTTTTTGCCTTATCTTAAGTTTTAAAATGTGACGTACTATATGTATACTATTGATTAAGTAGTTATTTATATATATAGTGATTAAGTTTTAAAATGTGACAATATACATTAACTGCAATGTAGACAACCTATTCATTATTTTTTGGACGTACCAAATGTACATATGTATCTAAATTGGGAAATAAATTTCTATTTCTATTTCTATTTCTATTTCTAACTCGGGCTTTCAATTGTAAACTGTCCCTTAAACTTTTAAACCAGAGGTATGCGTGAGTGACTAGAGATACTCGAAGTTAACTTTCGATAATTAGAGAAACATTAGAGTAATGGGTTATCAAAACAGCTTCAAGCTTACTCTTTATACAAATTAGTTATAGTGAACACTAGTATCAGAGGGAACGGTTTATGCATTACTTTCCGAAGAACCTAGTGAGATTCTTTCCACAGATCGAGGATTAAAAACTTCACTTGTACTACTTCGTGTGCACCTAATGAAATCCTTTCCAGAGATCGAAAATTAAAGATTTCACCCGTACTTTTATTGCAACTACTACTGAGATAGGACCCATTCCACAGATTGAGGATTAAAAGTCCTATCTTTACGTCAATACAAAAAGAAAATGACAATCGAATAATTCCAATGCTCGTCGTTGAATGGATAACCCAAATTAATGAATCGCGAAATTACCCAAATATCTGACTTATTCGGAAAACAGGCACTTCGGAGAAAATACTACAACGGTAAATTCGGGCACAATCGGTAAAACAACGAAAATACAAATAAAAAATGGTCAAAATATGCTTACCACTACCCGATTGCGGAGTGCACTAGAGGTCGGGAACTGAGTGCTTCTTGCTGGAGCACTCACTGGAGAACAAGTGTTTCTTTCAAGCCGTGTATTCAATTTATATACACGCCGGCCGGTGGGGTCTTGCGATGCGCAAGCGGGTCGACCGCTGTCGGTGGCAAACGTTATTTCAGCTTATCTTGGCTCATCATATTTAAATAAATTCCCTGCGTTAATTCATATAAACAAATGTTTATAAAATATTTCAAGCTGGGAATCGCTTTTTCATAATTTTTAAATGCTATTTCCGAAAAGAAATAATTTAAAACGACCAAGTACTTTAAAAATAAATCAATTAGTAATCTATTCGGTAAAATTATTAAACAAATAGAAACATATTTATTTACTATAAATGATTTAAACTTGCTTTGAAATCAAACTAAATTAAATTAAATTACTTTCCTCTTACTTGATTGAGTACAAACACATTAAACGATTTATCATTAAAATAATAAACAAACTAAGATTACCCTGAAAAGAAACCGGTTTGAATAATTATATTAGAGAAATAATTATTGTTCTTTCAAATACTGAACTTGCAAAAATAAATTTAACTTTGATTCAGAACGGTGTTAAAAGAAATATTAACACAAGCTATCGTATACAGGGTGTACCAAAGTGAACGAGAAACCCATTTAGGTCTGATTATAATAGAAAACTAGTAACGGAAAAATCACTTCGTTACAATAATTCCTCAACGGCATATATTAATTAATGCTTTTGTCACATTTCAAATCGCTCTACTACGAATCTTGCGATAAGTCACTTTGACTTGTGACTTTCATAAAATTGTCATAAAATCGCTTATTAATTTTAGAACATTATTTTTTCTTGGCAGACATGTTAATAATAATTGTAAATCTTTGTTACAGTTAATATTAAAACTGCAGGGTAGACCGATTGAGTCCCAGATGAAAAGTTTCGTTGTCACGTCAAATAATATAAACCTTAATTCAGCAGAATAGGATGGGGTTTTACACAAGGATAACATATATAAGAAACGCGTCAGTCACTAAACAAATACATGCCTTTAGGTATATTTATTTTTCTTGGAAATGCGATGCGAAAAAACATCAAAAGAAGTAAGAAACCTAGAGCACGGATTTCCCTTTTATACACAATAACCCTCAGTAAACCGTAATATACATACAATTGACCTTAGTTTCAAGAGGATGCGTGAGCTTTCATATAAACATCGATAAAGTTAGGAATATCGAGATTTATGTGACCCCTTAAATTTTAGTATTGGAGTTATATTATATTGCCAAAAAATAAGTAGTTTAGAGTAATTATATTTTCAAAAATAAAAAGAATTAAATATATATGTTTAATCAGATTTTAATGGAAAAAGAAAGAAAAATGTCATAATAAGTATAAAGATATTTTTCCATTTTTTTTAATTTCTTGATTAGTATTTGATTTAAATTAGGTAAACAATTTATAATTTAGTGCATGTTAATATATTGATCTCTATTGGTGTTCAAATGGAATTCCTTGTACATATTTTTGTCAATATTTACTTCGAAATTAAATAAACGGGAGAAAATTTATGCATCATTAATTTCGTTACCATTTAATTTGAAGACAAATAGATTTTTTGAAGAAGCTGGTTAAGTTAATAATTTAAAAGTTAATTTACACTTTGAAAATAATAAAAAAGTTGGGTTGCAAAACAACTACAATTTTATTTCGTTGTAAAAAAATATTTTTATAAGTGCAAGGAGAAATAAAACACTTTTTTTCGTTTCATTTACCAATAATTACGTTTTTCAATGAATTTATTGTAAAATAATGTGTTTAAAGGAAAATGAATTAGATATAAATAATAAATTTTGTTATTGATTTTTTATTGTTTACGTTTTAAATTAAAACAAAACATTACCACATCAGTTTCTTTATAAATGTAAAATTTAATAACATAGAAATTTGCTCTCGATTTATACATATACATAGTTTTTAAACATAAAATTAAAACAAAAAAGGAACAACCAAAGAAGTTCGCAAATTTAGCAAAGATATTTTAATACTTGACATTTTATACTTATGAAGTGTGCCCTAATTATACCAGTAATTTTTTTATTTTTCATTTTCTGTAAAGAAGTCATTAATAATAATAAGACAAAATTTCTTATGCTAAGTCCTTAGCCATAATTTCGATATTCACTTTTTTTATTTTTGCCCACCCTGCATGATAATATTGAAATTGAAGGAGTAAGAAGCAAATGATTAATCATTTGTATAGCCAAAAGTCCAAGTTCTTTGGTAGCAAGGAGGTATATGCAAAGTTTATATATCTTAACGCCGTCGTCAGTGGGACAATCTGATGAAAGTTTATACATCCAATTCATTACGGTTTTTGTAAGAATTTGCCTCACGAAACTGAATAAAAAAAAAAAAAGAATGAGAAAACAGAACAGCAAATGACTCAGAATTTTACTATTTTACCTGAAATTCATACAGCTTTTACTAACAACTGATGAAGATATGTTTATTTAAGCATGCTTCCAGATTTGTAGAAAATGTAAAAACCTGTTTTCACCATGTTTTATTTTTTTGGACTTATTCCCTTTTGTTTCTTACCCCTTGATTTATGAATGCGGTTAAGGTATGTTCAAGATTATTAAAACTCTTTTAATCATATCCTTATGATAATTTTCCATGAAACACCAAAACACCATATATTGCACTCGACGCGTGTTTCACCAACGACGTTGGCATCATCTGGAGATGATTAAAACAGTTTGAATCATCTCCAGATGTCAACTTCATTGGTGAAACAGGCGTGGAGTGCAGTATATGGCGTTCTGGTGTTTCATGGAAAACTATCGTCTGAGTATGAATAAAAGAGTTTTAATCATCTTGAACATACCTTAACCGCATTCATAAATGAAGGAAAAGTTGGCATCATCTTCAGATGATGCCAACTTCGTTGGTGAACCGCGCGTCAAGTGCAGTATATGGTGTATTGGTGCTTCGTGGAAAACTATGTGTGTTATCTTCACATCAAAGGTTCCAACCCACTCCAGGACTTAAATTAGTTGTTAAGAAAAAATTCTCAACAACTTCTTAATTTATTCGATTAAATTCATATTACTCAGGATATAACTTGCGAAAATATGTCAGTAGGAAAATATTAAATATTTTATTGCGGAACTCTAAAATTGTTTGTCTTGTAAAGAGGACAAAGTAATCTTTGGCAAGGAATTTACGCAATCCTTTATACTACTAACTTTTGCATAATTTGAGTTCGTGTAGCTAAAGAAACTTCAATAATTAAATTGTGTTTATACTTCATATTCGTAAATTCTCTCAGGATAATTTGTAATATATATATATATATATATATATATATATATATATATATATATATATATATATATATATATATATATATATATATATATATATATATATATATATATATATATATATATATATATATATATATATATATATATATATATATATATATATATATATATATATATATATATATATATATATATATATATATACACACATATATATATATATACAGGGTGTTTACGAACTTGGGAATATATTTTTAATGGGAGGTGGTACTTGGTAAAAGAAGTCGATTGCTAAAAATTTACCTTAGTAAAAGTTCCTCAGAAGTGGCAAAAAAAAATATTTTAAATAATACATCAAATTGTTTGAGAACCGCTGACGAAGCTAGCTGTATGCGAAAGTTATGGCCATAGACATATAATAATGTCTATGGCTCTGGCAGTGTTGCCAAATTTTATCTCAACGCCCATTATTTAGCGACAATTTTTTTCTTGTTCCAATAGAATTAGATAAATAACATCTAACTATGCTACCGATCAAAATGTACTCATTTTTTTAAATTAAATATTTTACTCGAAAATTAAACGTCTTGTAACAGCCAGAAAAGTACAACATAACCCATGGGTTGAATTGTTTTAAAGAATCTAACTACAGCTTAAAACATTTTTCTCACTATTGATTGATTGATTTACATTTTTTTACATTATTAAATTTGTTATTTTTCATAATATCTGTGTTTTTATGGAAATACTCGTACAAATACAAAATGGAGAAATCAAAATATTTACATTTGTGAGCATTGTACAATTTAAAAATGGAAGTATATCCAATCTACTATAATAAATTATAGTGAAGAAATCCCTGATAATTGAACTTATTTTTACCTTTGCAAAAAACTTCTCTTGCAGAAAATTCCTTAAAAGACTTCCTTCCCCAACCACAAACGCACATAATTCCTTCTTTGTGTAGGGCACTACATTCAAAAACTAAATAACAATATTTCCATGTGTAATATTTGGAAATGCATCAAACCCAACCACAAACATAATTCACATAATTGTCTTTGTGTAGGCACTACACTCAAAAACTAAATAATTAACAATATTTCCATGTGTAATATTTGGAAATGCATCACCATTTGTAGTGAAGTCTTCTTTTTGAAAGTATAAAAGCATCTAAACCGGGTTTCGGCTGATGGATCTAAACCAATATGACACTTTTTCCATATCACGAGACAATTCCATAAAATACAAACGTCTCTATTTTGAGAACACAAAATTAACGAAATAAAACAATAAGATTTCTTTTAAAACTAATCTTGTTGTTGAAATCTTATTGTTCAGTAACCATTAATATTAGTTTTTAAAACTGCGTTATACACTTAAAACACGTTCTGTTAAGTAAACGACGTTTGTGCTTATTCGATATTACAGCTGACGGCAGTTTCGATGCATATTCACTTCACATACAAACACACAAAGATTTTATTTTTAGTTTCTCTATGCACAAAAAAAGAAATACGTTGTGACTTGTGAGTACGTTGTGGTAAATTTTTTTCACCTTAAAAATTTCCAATTTCCATTTGACATTTGACATACAGAGATCACGAAATTCACTACCTCAGCAAACCTATAATCTAGGGACCTGTAATATCACTAAATTACAAACAACGATTATATCACCATTTGTAAACTCTACACAGGGTCGAACTGACCTCAATCGGCCCCATAGGCAATATTTGTAATTATGTCAAACTTTTAATGGTAGAAAGAATGAAAAAATAAGAATCAAATATAAACCATAAAATATAACTTATTTCAAATCAAAATTAATATTCATATGGTAATTTTCACAGTTCGCAATATTTGATAATTAGTAATATTTAGCAATCTAATAGTTTTCCATGAAACACGAAACACTAAAACACCATATCCTGCACTCATCTGAGGATGATTAATACTGTTTTAAGCATCTCCAGATGATGCCAACTTGGGATTTCGCAACGAGTGTCGAGTGGAGTACATGGTTTTTCTTTTTCTTTTTTGAGACTTACTACCACATGAATAATTCTTCGTTATCTAAAAAATATAGTTAGTTACCCAGTGTGTTACTGGAAAAATAAAGCGTGAAACGACATATTCTAAAAAGAGATAAATGACTTTGAAATGGGAAACAGACTCGCTTTCCGAAACGTTAGGGAATTATATTATTTTTATGTCTAATATTAGTTGTTAAAAAACACCCTCTGACTAATTTTTTGACTTGAAGTCACAAGCGCAGAGGTTTATTTTTACAGTAACATACTGGGTAACTAACTATACTTTTTAAATAACGAAGAATTATTCATGTGGTAGTAAGAAGAAAAAGAAAAATCTTGAGAATGCCACAAATAACGTTCAGACATTATATGATGTTAAAACAGTTATATTCATTCCCAGGTGATGTCAACTTGGTTGGCGAAACGCGCGTCAAAGGTTTCAACCCACTTCAGGACAAGAATACCTAAAAAGCTTTGTGGCCAATTACTATTCTTTAGTTTTTACATTTCATTTTTTTTAAGTAAAAATAGTGCCCGCTCGTGGAAAATGTTGTATGTACGTCTGGAGTAAAGTGTGTTTTAGTCCCTAGCATGATTTCTGGGACTGAAGCACTCACTTTGGTACATAAATAACTGTTAATACACACAATCATCTAACACACCACTCACTGACAGGACTGTAAGAGACGAACCGAATCCGCATGATACCATACAGATCAGCAGGTCAAAAGTGACCAATAGTTATTGCATCGATAAAAAATTGCACAATGTATAGAACGCCTGGGGAGGTGGGGTCTAATTTACTTACAGGACCGAGAAGCGCGCGACTAACAACCTCGCTAATATGAGATGGATGACGCTACTAGGGCCAATTTTACATCTTTCAGCTTCTTGCGAATCGTTGGTTACACTAGTAAAGGGTAAACCACTTGTACTAGCTGGCTCCCGGTGGCCAGATAAATATTTTTGACTTTGTTAATGGAAAATAATTTCTTACAAAGGAAAAGGAAAAATACATTGTTTCAGTTTGCAGTTTGACCCCCCAGAAGTGTTTGGCCTCGTCGGTAATTGCCGACCTGCCGGCTGGGCGAGTCCGTCCCTGAGTCTGTACACATACGCTTAGGGAGATTGGACGTTTGCGCATCGAAAAAATCTGGTGGCATCATTGGCGACGCCATTTCCACTAGACTAGAAATGTCATTCCATCATTTAATTGTTATTGTTTGGTTTTCTGTAGTTATAGTGCGATTTCTTTCATTATATGAATTTTTTTGCGACTTTCTATGACTACGATAGGATATTTTAATACTTTGTGTAGTGAAAATAATATATTTTTTTATTAAGTGCAAATTGTATTTGGTACTTTTATAAAAAACATTTGTAAACTTCTTGTGCAGTGGGAAGGTAAAACATTTTAAACCTAAAGGGATCACTTTTCAGAGGTATGTTAGTTTTGATCTGTTATTTTTTTCAATTCTACAAATTACATGTTTTAGATTTCCTAAAGGAGCGATGTTGGAGAAGTGATCGGAAGTGCTTGGGGAAAGCGAGCAGAGGCAGTGGTCAGAGAATAAATTTATTTGCTTCAAACAGTTCAAAGAAGGTGATTTTATGAAACTGAGACATAAAGTTTTCCTGAAAGCTGATGCAGTGCAAAATTTGCAACTCACAAAGGAAACTGCGACAGAAATTTGTATGGACCAAAATATGTATGTTCCATCTACAAGTGAACGAAGGAAAATAAGGCTACAAGTGTCTACTGTTATTGATGTCATTTCACTAACGACACAATCGTCCTCTTTTAGTTCTACACAGACATCTTCATGATGACACTCTTCGATTATGAATAACACTGAAATTAAAAAGATGTTTGGTGTAAGATATTGCTTAAATATAATAAAATATATGTATTGTTAATTTATGTACTTATTTTTAGCAAAATTAATTGGTGACGAGACTGACAGTAGCTCTAATAGGAAGAGAGTTTTTATTCAAATTATTCATAATTATGGGTAAGTTTTTTATATAAATAAGTACTCCATAAAATTTTCATTAAATAAATTGTTTCAGTGTTTCGCCTGAGATTATAAAGAAATATACTGAAATAAGAAAGTTGAACAGAAGTCCAGAAGAAAGTTATATTCTGCCACGAAAAATAAAGAATCTGAAAATGAAAAATAACTACCTTGAAAACAGTTGTGCAAGAATATTATTTAATCAACCACAATAACTATTAATTTTATGTTTAAAACTATATTTCTTACTAGGTTGATTTTAACGTACCTACTTTTGGTATATAGGTATACAATATTTAAGTGTAGGTTTTATTTCCTTATTTACTCTATATTTCTGAATTTATTGGAGAACAAAATATAATATATTGTTTAACTTTATTTATTATAATAGCTGTTTATGTAATAAGTCCATAATATAAGGGTTTATTGAGCAAGTCGTTTATATGTGAGTTGAATGTAGTGACCAAGGCCATAAAAAGGATGAATTCAATAAAGCTGTAATATGGAGGAGTTGCATATAAAGCTTTATGTTAGACTGCTAAAATTAACTCATTATGGAGAAACGTTCATTTTATAAATTTTGTATCTATTCTATGAGAAAGGAGTGAAGTATGCTGTGTACTGTTTATGACATAGTTTTGCAGCCATAAAGTACCTCTTTATAGTACTAGTAAAATAAAGTTACTTTATTCTACTAATATTATAAAGAGGTACTTTATGACCGGAAAACTATGTCACAAACAGTACTTTACAATATAATCATACATAAATATCTTTGAATTTATGAAATCTTAAGATTTTATGAATTAAGCCTTATAAGTATTAAATTTTAGTTCAGCTGTTTGTGAAGTCGTCGAAAATATTAACGATATATAGCTGAAAATTGAAAACAGTTTCGCAGAAGTCTCACTTTCGTGCCTGATTTCATATAAACGTTCAACCAAAAGTAAGAAAAATCTATAAATGCAATAATGAAAATTCTTTTCATAATAGGGTAATAAAACAATGCACTACAGTGATGAATTGATCACAATTCATTTAAACAGTATTTACTGAACATAAAGAATTTATGCACCTAATTAAACAATACAAAAAGATTAATAATAATAGCAGCCATATTAATAAAAACTATGATAATAGCATGCTAACTTGTCACTATTAAAGATGCACAAGAGCTATGTTATCAGATAGGGTAACAGATCTTCTCAAGTCTACGAAAGTAGTTGTAAGCTCTAGAAGAACAGAATTGGAGAGTCAGTGCAAACCGCCAGATTTCTTGAGTACTTCCTGTCTTCTACTCTTTGATTTTTGGGAAACCAGATCTTCTAATGTACATGGCAGGGATGACTAAAAAGAAAATGAACACGAGGCATTAAAATTTTGATAATTTAATTTTATTTAATATATGACACTCAAGATATTATAATTGTCATGCCAAAAACCTGAAAATGTGGTTATAACTATTACATATACAATCTTGTTATCTACCAAGAAAATATTTTATATTTATAGGGAAGGACCCAATTTTAAAAAATTTTAATGGGCACAATTATTTTACGTTTAAAATGTTATTGTACCTTTAAAAAATAAAAGCATAGATCAAATTATTGTATTAAGAACATTAGCAAAATTCCCTCCACTATAAGTTAACATAAAAACTGAGGCAAGCTGCTTTATTCAATTTAGTTGTCGATACATTTTAGACCGTACGTGATATAAAATTGTTTTAAAGGACGAATTGTATAGAATGAAAATCATTAATTTCTTTAACCTGACAAGACTCCAAATACTGCTATCTTGATTTAATAAATACTATACCTTGTGCCCTTAAAACTTCCATTGTCAAGATTGGATTGGACACCGCTATAGATGGAAAAGCTCCCGCTCTTGATTGTAATGGTTTCCCAGACTCTTGAGTTTTGGATCCATGTAGTCTTCGTTCATAAAATGTTTTGAACATATGAATAGTGTATGTATAATGTCTGTACTTGATAAACCTCATACGTATTTGTACCCATACATTTTGGCTGTCGTCTCTGAGTAACCTAAACGATTAAATTTTTTCATTAAATATTTACTTCAATGTATAGTTAATGCAGATGGTTAGATTTAGCAGATAATGCTTGAACAATATAAAAATAAAACAATTCTAACCTGTGAAATGTCACGTGATATTCTTCCAGATATGACTTTGTTTTCAGTTTTTACATAAAACACAATTTCGATATACTTTTCCTATTATTGTGCCGCAAAAAAACTGAAAAATAGAAGATAAAACATAAAAATTTCGTGATAGGAACGAAATCAAAACAAAACAAAATGTCAAATCTCAAAAAAGATTGAGAAATGACAACTTTTGACAGAATAAAGATGAAGAACAAAACATAAAATTCTGTGGTTGCTGTTATTTAATAGTGTTTGTTTTCAACCTTCGTTTGGTCCGTTTTACAGTGTTTTTTCATTAGTAACAGTAATAATGAACTAGTCAATGTTAATATTTACGGTAAATGTCAAATACGTCGGCTGTTTGTATGCGGAACGTTTTCCAAATAGGAATGAACCAAATGCCATATGATTTGTAACTCTTGTGCGACGATCACACGATATTTGTCAGTTACGACCACGTCAAAGACGTGATATGAGGTCCGCATATGTCTTTGAACGCTGAGAAAAACATTTTAAATTTGGTAGAGGACAATCCAACTTTAAGAATGTGTGCATTCATTCGCTAAGCAAACCGTACGTCTAATCGGATTGTATGGTGCCCTGTGAGGAAATAAACTATATTCATTTTCATGTAAAAAGAGTTAATTAATGTTCTACAGCAACAAGATTTTGTGTGTTAAAGGATGTGGCAACATCGAACAGTGATTGTGCCATATGATGTATTTGACACACGGTCATTCAACTTCGATTCCAGCAGTTCTCAACATGTTCGCACTTTTTGTTGAGAAAGGTCAGTTATTTTTTCTAATATTTAAGGTTTTCTTATGCACCATACGATTTATTATATCAAGATGTACTTATCCTCAAAAAAATAATTCCCAAGTTTGTAAACACCCTGTATATATATATATATATATATATATATATATATATATATATATATATATATAATCTGATTTTCTTTTCCAAGGCCATTCGCTATGATGCTGCATTTCAACTTATTCGTTGTGAATGACTCTCTAAAAAGTACTGTATGATTTTTTATTGTTCACATTTACCTACACTCAACTGCAAAATTAACCGGACACTAGGTTTTCCAGAGAATCAAATTTATTTATAATTGAATCTTCAAGTATAAATAATACATTACAAAAATAAACGAAAATTTCACGTTAATAACTTAAAAAATACATTTTTTGCAAATTTGAAAAAAATAGAGAACTGCGAGAAAACATACCTCAGTATCGAGTATTTTCTCCTTAAGCTTGAATAACAGCTCGCATTCTTTGTGGCATGTTTTGTATCAAAGCAGCAATGTCATCCTGGGGTAACTGCTCCCATTCATTCAGCAGCGCCTGTTCCAGCTCAAATACTGTATGGAACTCGCCGTAGTTCTGCCTAATCCTTCTGCCAAGGTTGTCCCACATATGCTCTATCGGGTTCAGCTCAAGACTCCTGGGTGGCCACCCTAGTACCTAAATACCAACATCGTGAAAATACTTGTGAGTTATCTGGGCTAAGTGCAGGCAGTATTATCCTGCATTAGAAGAAAATGTTCTCCGACAAATGGCGCAAAAAGTACAATATGCTCTTCTAAATACTCCCTGATGTACCTATCAGCATTTAGGCTACGTCCCCGAAATGTTACAAGGGCAGTACGAGCTTTCAATGAAATGCCCCACATATCATCACACCTACACCAGCAAACTGTACTCTGAGAAAAGCAACACTGGGAATATAGTTCTCCAAGTCGATTAACACTGTTTGGCGATGATCGGGTGACTACCTTGTGAAACGAGACTCATCCGTGAAGACAGCGCATCGCCATTCGTCCATATCCCATTCGGCATGAGTTCACGCAAACTCCAAACGATGACCTGCGTCAGTAGATGGTGCATGAGGTGTTAAATTTTGTTCCCCTCAACCTTCCTCGTTCAGTATCCGATGAAACCAAGGTACCATGAACATCTACCAATCTTCTAGTCAAAGCTGTACCAGGAAGTGTCCGTTCTTGCAGAACTTGGAAACGAAGAAATCGGTCTTCAACTTCAATTGTTGCTCATGTCCAAAAAACTAGAACATAATTTTTTTCATGTGTTTATATGTGTGTATCCATGTTAAGTCAATATACAGAGCGTTTTCTCAAATTTGCCATGAGAAATCCGGTTAATTTTGCGGTTGCCTGTATTTCTATTTCCTCGATTATGTCATGTGAGAAATCACTATTTCTACTTCTTCTAGTATCTTACGTAAGTAATATATTTGCAGTGGTGTCAATTCAAAACAAGTTTATTTAAATTAAAATCAAAAAATACAATGTATATTAATGACCATTAATAAACAATGCAACAGTTTATTTTTAAATATTTTCTGTCATATGTATTCGTGAAAAAAACATAAGTTATATCATAAATGTTTGTTTTTAATAGTTTTATGATCATGTGGTTAATTTCAAATCAAGCGCATCGTACGTTTCCGCATCCATGGATTTTTCAATCAGATTCTATTGAGATATGCTGTCACTGAATAAAGACTTAAACCGGTTCGAGGGTGTAGTTTGTTAGAGCACGCGATAGCAAGTGTGACTAGAAATCTTCTATTGTAGGTGCAAGTTCGAATCCCGCCACCGGCTGACAATTTCGGTGGGATTGGTTTATATCCATGTTCTTTCTAAATGTTAATATCTTTCTAGATATCCTCGGCTTTAGATTTCGGGGGTTATCTAATTTCTATGTTGTTTATTATAAAGGCACAAACCTCTGCCTGTATTTTCTATATTAAAACACGTGCTTTAAAAATCTTTTGGCGTATTTCAACAATTTTAGAAGTTGTCATTTTTCACTCTGTATTTGGTTCATATCCACAGACAAATAAGTCAGTAACTGAAGTTTCCATGGCATCTGATCCCCGTGGAGTTCGTGTTAACTGCTTTAAAATTGTACATATTCTACGGAAGAATGAACCTCAATTTCATATCTAATTCTATCTGCCGTTCAAGGGTGTGTCAACATATTTTTAAAATCTCGACAACATTACTTTTGATGTGAGTTTCGTGAAAATCTATAAGAGTGTAAGGTTATTTCGGTAGAACATCATAAAACTAAAACAATAAAAATTCTAATCTGCAATAAATTCTCAATTTCTGAACGATAACAAATTTAACTTTGCTCGTGTATAGCTTCAAGTTTGAAGGGTGAAAAGTAATTCAACTGGAGTGCTTTGAAGGATTCAGAGTTTGCTACGATAGTCATTAGGCACTCCCATATCAAGCTTGGATTGCAAATCTCATTCTGAGTGCCGACGTCGCTGGTAAATACTATGATATGGGTATCGAGCTGTCTTGATTTTCTAGCCGAAAAGTACAACTGTTGAGTATCGTTTCCTTTGTATCCGCAAGCAAATAATACTTCCTTTTTCGTGACTTCCGTAAGAAGCAAAAATGTTACGAAATAAAATGAAATAAATTGTATAAGATTAAACACATAAGTAATTCATATATTTAGTTCTAAAGCACTTTTCTTATTTTTCTCATTATTTTAGTAGGTATATCCTTAATAAAGAGGTAGTAGTAGTAACGAGACATTAGTATATTTCGAAGAGAGTGAAATCCCATCTAAAATAGTGATCTTTTGTGAAGAGCGCATTGTCGCTGCCTCAGTGACGGCATCGCGATGCCCATTAAACTGAAAGTTTCAAATATATTTCATATAAATTCGAATGACTCACCATTTTTAAGCCCTTTACTTTCGTATAAAAATTTTAATATTCAGATGGTTAATTACGAAGTTACGAGGGTAAGATGAGATGTATTACAAGTAAATTCATTGCTTAATTAAATAAAGTAAATGGTCTAAATGAGCACCATTCACTTCGTGGCACATTGCTAAGCGATTATGAAATTCGACCCTCACTTACTGAAAGGTATTATTAAGAATATGTCGACATGCCTCCACAATTCTGCATTTTAAATCCTGTAGAGGTTTGTATAAAAACTATAAATATATTTGGTAGAATTATTTTTGAATGAATAGATATGTCATAATGCTTCCTTGCCTGTGGTGGGAGTAAAGTATAATTATTAGAAACCAGGTGGTTGGCTGCATTTCTGTAGTAATTTTAGGTAGTCTGCTTCATTTGATTGAACACTATCACTAGTTTCTTGTACGATGTTTATAAATATTTGGAAGGTCATATTTTTAGTTAGTTTTTTCTTGAGAACATCTCTAAATATTTTGACTGGACCACATAAAAATATGTATTCTAGAGTTCCATGGAGATGGTACCTGTGGGCCCAGTCTTGACTTCCCGTTATTAGAAAATCATGTGTGTGTCGTTCATAATAAAATATATCAAACGTTAAAAATAAAAATCAATAATACAAAAAAGCATATAACTTCGAAAAGATAATAGGTGTGCGTATGTATATCTTAAAGGCATTTTTATGACTTTTGTGAAGTAAAATGGTTGTTTTTCTAATTTTATACTCCGAAAATAAAAATAGAAATAAGAAAATAACAATTTTTAGTTTTTCTTCATCTTCTTAAAGCTATACGCCAATATATGATGGCAAATATGTCGTAAATATATTATTAGACTTACCTAATAATTAATATCGTAGATAAGACCATACATTCGATTAAATTATCAAAGCTTGGCATAAACGGTTCTCTACTACTGTGGATATATTTTTATATTGATAATGGAAATATAAACATCAAATATAATAATTTGGATTCTGTGGAATATGGAGTTAATTTGGTTCCACAAGGTTCTATTTTAAGCTCACTATTATTCGTGATGTTTATTAATGGCTTACCTAATTTCACCAAATAAATTAACCGGAAAGTTACAACTGTGTACTTGATAATGGGGTCAAAGTAATATCCTTATACTGAATAAAACAAGACTAAATTCTTAAATGTTCATCTTATAAGACCTCTAGGAGATTTCTTATTTCATTTGTTAATAAAACAAAATTTCTAGGTACGTAATTGATGACATATTGACATTAGAATCTTATAATGATTTCATGTGCAAAATGTCAAATAAATAAAGTATATTTTACCACACTTCAATTAAAAGTTACTTTAAATGAATCAGGACTCATAGAGGTATACTATGCCTTAATAAATTATCACACATCCTTCAATATCCTTGTCTGGGGTGAAACCAATGACTCTGGCAGAATTTTTTGTTATTAAAAAAAATCACAAGACTGATCTTTAACAAGCATCTAAGGAATATCAAAGTTACTCGATAAGAAAATACTTTCTCTTCCTTGCATATATCTAAGGAAGTTGTAAGTAAATACATTTAAAAGGACCTAATATTGCCAAAATTAATATTAATTACAATAACTTTCCTTTAATCTTTAACCGTCATTCATATAAAACCAAACACTAAAATAATTTAAATACACCAGCACACAAGACTACCAAGAACAAGAAAAAGACAAATTCATTTAATAAATTAAATAATAAAACATTTCGTCCTCCTTGGACACCCGCTTCCGTTACCAGTCGAACATCCGTGTGCCAAAAATGCTTTGTGGCAATTCAGGAACTGGCAGGAGGGGCGGCCTATTCAAACTTAAAAACTAATTTGAACAATAACAACTCCTAATATAATGTATATATTTGCAAGTAAAATTAAGAAGATCTATGCATATTAAAAATGTGTAATATGCATATAAAACGACTTAAGCTAATGTATGTAAAATAGTAAAATTAGTGTATAATAAATAAACACAAAAATAAATTAGATTGCAAAATATGCTGGAAAATAAAGAACTGAAAAAACCAGCTAAAAATAATTTCGAAAACGAGCGGGAATATCAGCTCCGCTTATTTTAGAGAAGAAAATGTTTAATTAGTTTCCTGATTATTTGAATTTAATGAAAGGTTCAGTAAATCATAAATTAGGGAAATAATTTAGAAAAACAAAAAGAAACGAAGAGAAAGTTAAATTTGTAATTTTTGTACTACATATAGGCCTAAAGAGGTTGCCGAAATATCTGGTATGGTAATTTGTATTTGATACAAAAAGGCGCGTTATGCTCTCTGATTTGGGTTAAGTTGGTTGTTAACGGATTATCCATCAGTTTGAATTGGTAAAACTTTTATGATATATTTCGGATATAATCCACTATGGTTCTATGTCGTCAATGCGGAACACCACACCAGCGTACATCATGACCGGCCTCACAATGCTCTTATAAATTAATTTATTATTTGTCCTAGTTAATCTGCCATTCCTTGTCTTGAGCGGATAAAGACTCCTGAACAAAGAATGGACTTTACGTATAGTCTCGTTAATGTGTTTCTGAAAAGTTAGTCCTTTATGTAAAACAACCCACAAATACTTCACGTCTGTCTTCATCTGAATTTTGGATCTCCTTCGAAATTGAAGTGATTATTTTATTTTTCGTGAAATTTTTCGTAGACAGTCGCCTCCCATTTTTCCACATTAACCTACAACTTTCACTGGCCATAATACTCTGATGCACGGACCATATGCGCTTTCAGCAGCTGATTTGCTGCCTGCGTGTTATGGCTGTGGCTATATATGGCAGTGTCATCAGCATACATGGCCAGTTTCGTGTTAACAGCTTCAATTAAAAGCTTGTATTAATTCATCATTTTAAAATAGAAAGGTTATACTGTTTGAATGTTGCTCAAGTTACCTAACCGTTTTCGAGATATTTACAATTTAAGCATATTAATGTGAGATCATTTGACGCAGAAGGCTTTGGATTAAAACGAAGATAAAATGATTATACGACTGAGTTCTTGTCAAAAATCAGTCGAGTAACTGTCTGTAATTTTTATTTAAGATTTTGTGACATACTACTTAGAAAATGCCGCGATATAATTTCTTTCCTAATGAAGAAATGCCAGGTACGGTGCATCATTTACCTTTGAAAAAATTTTGAGAGACGCAGTGTAGCACGCAGGTATTAAGAAAGATATCAAAATAATTGGAGACTTCCCATCCCGAAAAAACCCGTTTCCCAATTTTCAGATCGATATTTTGAAAACGTCTTAAATTATGGCATAAAATTAAAATTATAATTTCGAATTAAGCACCTACTCTTATTTTGGACTAAATCGTAATATTTTGATATTCGCAATCCACCCTGTATCCATACAACGTTTTTTTTTTGTTTTTGTTTCTATATCCTTTTCAATATGTTTATACAAAAGCCTTGCCAAATGTACAAAATTTGTTAATATTTGCAGCTCAGATCAATATTTAGTAATCTGAGCGGCAGTTTTATTGACAACCAAAGTTATGTACTGAAACAGGATAAAGTAACTACTAATATATGTAATAAAAAAGCCGGCGAGGGAAAACCACGTGGTCTGTGGGAAAAACACTGTTCGATGAACAACATCAAAAAGGAGTATATGTATATCAGCTAATCGTAGGTATAAAAAGTACTGGCGGACATGCAGCTGATGATCCGAACAGGCCCGGCCTTACCAGGTTGGTTTTGCTTCTCAAGTTAAAATATCTTAATATGTTTTTACTCCTACTCACTAAATTATAAAAATTATTACTTTCCTAAATAAAAGAATCTGATTTTGAAGTTAATTTTCGGAGATTATACAAAATTTAATTCACTGACCATCGAGTAAAAATGTAAATAAAAATATTTAGACGAGAAATGTATTGAGAAAAATAAGTTTCATATTTCAAAATAATTATACGAAAAAACATGGATAGATAGATCAGGGGGCAAGGTTGTACATTCTGCATTTAACTCCGTGTAAAGTTTTAAACACATTCTAAAGTTGTTTTGAACATTTTACTTTAGGGCACTGAAATAAATCGCAGTGGTAATTTTGTAAAGAAACCATGTATATGTAAAAATAAATTATATACTTTTAACAATTTATTATTACAGAATAGAGATTTTTTAAAAATTTCTATATTTACTAAACATTCATTGAAAGAGAAAAATCGATATACCAATAAAAATTAAATTAAATTGGGAAAAGTAATGTAATTTAAAAAAAGGTTAAAACAGAATTCTTACCTAAAGATTATGAAATTTATATTTACTTATTTATTTTTCGGTAAAAGCAATCATAAAGTTACAAAAGCATATTAATTACGTATTTGAATCAATAACAATCTGTATTTACATTTAAAATCGTTTGTTGTTGTCAATATAATATAAATTGTAGATAAAAATATTAAATTGATAAAAACTATACACAATACACAATGCAACTACTGTTACTCTTGAATTTCAAATACGAAATGAACTGCAATAAATAAAATTATATTTGTTCTGCACTTGTGTAAATACCGAAATGCATGCAGATTTATGCATACACTGACAATTTAAAACTGCATATTATAGATACCTTACATACATGCCTTATGCATATATTCGATTAATACTATTGAAATATGCAGTGCTTAAATCATCAGTATATATTATTTTGTTCACGCTTTTATATATATTTTTTATATTGATCATTTCTTGCGTAATTCTTTTTTTTTTAATTGGGTTGGTTCCCAACAATCTTTACATCAGTAAATAAGAAATTATTATTAGTCCTTATATGTGTTACCAAAATAGGGTTTTTTTTGTCTTTTACATCTGTCCTATTAATCTGTTTTACGTCATTTTGGTGCTCAGACATCCGTTGTTTTAAATACCTACCAGTTTGTCCTATATAAAACTTATCGCAGTCATTACAAGCTAAGTTGTATATTATATTTGACATTAGTTTGATCGCAGTCTTAGTTTTTAATTTTGTGAAAATATGTTTGTTGTTTTTATTTGTGTCTTTGAAAGTTATATATTTGCGATCTTATTTTCAAGACTTGACTCAACTTTTTGATAGGTTTCGTATATATGGAATTGACAGATATTTTTTGTTGTTATTTTCCTTTTGGCCGATGTGTGTGGTGATGCTTACATTAGCATTATTGTATAATAATTTGTGTCTTTGAAAGTTATATATTTGCGATCTTATTTTAAGACTTGACTTAACTTTTTGATAGGTTTCGTATACATGGAATTGACAGATATTTATTGTTGTCATCTTCCTTTTGGCCGATGTGTGTGGAGATGCTTACATTAGCATTATTATATAATAATTTATTTATAATGCTAATTGGATAGTTATTTTTGGCAAGGTATGATTTTAAATTACGCGTATTATCTTCCCAAAAACATTCATGTGAGAGCTTTTTTTAATCTGTCATTTAAGTTTCTAATAATGTTTGTTTTTTGTTCGATTGAGTGGTTTGAATAAATGTTTAATCAAACCCACTACAGACTCACTTTAGAGAGGGCATGGACTTGATAGTCTACAGATAATCATGTTTACACGATATTTTCTGTTGTATTCTAGTTAAAAATTGAGCAAGCGTACGTTAGCTATTGCTAGTTTCGAAATGACTGAAAATAACAAATATATTTGTATTTTTTTGGTATTTTTGTTTATTTCTAAAGCAACATCTGTCCCCATTTAAAACAGTTTTTATTAATAACAACAATAATAAATGAAGTGATTTTTCTGCTATTAATATTCTCTTATTTTAATACAACAATCTGGACAGTTCTGCACTTTGGTACACCCTGTATACAATACTTGTATTTAATGTTCATTTTAGACAATTGTTTTTCATGATGATATAAGGAACACACTTGACTTTGTTTTTATCACAAATGAATTCATTTGATTTTAATGGTTTGAAAATGGCACGTTAAGGTGCCGAAACTGCAGTAACGTTCAAATTATAATAAATTAGTGATAAAAAAACAAAGTAAAGTGTTTTCCTTATATCATCATGATTAACTATTACAAAGTAAAGGCTTCAACAATAGAATTGTTTTTCAATCGGTTAAAATTGTTTTATTTTTCAGGGTAATCATAAGTTATATTATTTTCATAATTATTTTGTTTATATTGAGTACCGCTCGCATAAAATCAAGTAACAGGAATCTTTTATTATTAATAAAGCTGGCCGAGGTGGCTGGAGTACAGCCACGGTCTTGCGCTGGCGTCACACGTGCCGATTTAGAAGTGTTCTACGCTGCAGTCTTATTTGAAAGGTTAATGCGTGAGGTTGTACCTATAAATTATACATAATGTCAAACGCGCAAATTTATAGGTGAATTTCCGGATTTATTCTATGACTGATGCAAAATAATTTTGTAAAGTTTGTAATCAAGACTTAATGTGCTGGCACAAAACAGATTGTCGTCGTCAATCAATACCGTGCAACATCAAAAAATAAAAAAATGGTATGCCTTTGACAACTCAGTTTATGTTTGATTTATTGTTAATGTTATTAGCCTGTAATATTCCACACATACTGGATAAACAACCATTTCGGGAGTTTTGAATAAACACAATCCACAGGTGAACTAACCAAGTCGTACATCGTTACGTAGATATATTCCAGCCGTTCGTGAAGACATTGTAAATAGGATTAAATTGATTAAAAAAATACACGGCCTGGTTATGTATTGACGAGATGATAGATTGTAAAAAATTTTATTTTAAATATTATAGTACGTGTACTGGACCCTCTTAAACCAACATTTCCACTTTTACTAGCTAGTAAAAGACTAACTGCGTGTACTGGCGAAATAATTACGCGTGTGGTGTTGGAGACATTCGAAAAAATTTGAACTTTCAACAAGTCAAGTATTGATGTTTGTGACTTATGGTGCCGCGACAATGCGCGTGGTAGGCCGTTCTCTTCAAAGAAACAATTGTAGGTTTTTACATGTTACGTGTAAAGTGCATGCGTTACATCTTGTTGCAGAAATGATTCGAAAAATGTTTTTCAGAGGTAGATGCATGAATAGCAAATACAAAAAAAGTATTTCTCAAATCTCCTAAACGGCTTCGAGCATTTCACAGACAGTGTCCTGATATCCCTGAACCACCAGAGCCGATTCTTACACGTTGGGGAACGTGGTTGAAAGCGGCTTTTTATTATGCTTGAATATTTTCAACAAATAAAAGCTGTGATACTACAGTTCAACCCTAACGAGGCTGCAGCTATTAGGGAAAGCCACACAAGCTTTCAAGACGTTCTCCTTGAAACAGATTTAAAAAACTAAGGACTACACGACGCAATAGAAAAATTGCAAAATAGTTCGCTGTCGTTAGGTGGAATCACTGCAAATAGTAGACGACGTAAATACACAGCTACAGGCTATAAATGACGCAAAAATAATCACGTTAGTGAAAAATTCGAGAGTGTTTTACAGAAAGATCCTGATTTTAGCAAATTAAGACAAATTTGTGATGGTGCATCTACAACTTCGTTAAGTGAGTTCACCGATTGTTTTACTTATGCCTGTATTACATCCGTAGATGTCGAATAAAAATACAAACATATTTTTTCACCAAAGCGAACATCGCTGACGGAGACAGCTGTAGAAACATACCTGATGCTATTATACTATAGATCTTCCCCACTTTGTGATGACACCAACTATAAACCACTACTTCAAAAATCTGCTTAAAAGGGTGAGTTTTATACAAATTTTTATAAAATGTAACATTATGGTTAAAATTTACTTCCATTTATTGTACTTATTCAAGTATTATGATACGATGTAAACATATGAGTCATATGACGGCTCTGTCGGCCAGGTGACATCGGCCAGTTTAATTATTAGTAGATATATTTCTTATTATTTATAAATAATCTACAATATAAAAGATTAAGTACTTTATCTAGCTTTAACAGTAGGAAAATGAGCGTAATTTTCCCATGTATTCTCTTATGGGATTACAACATGAGGTGAGGGATATGACAAACAAAAAATACATGGGCTCTTATGGGAGTACGCCAAAAGAAAAAATCGTTACATCGATATCGATTTAATTCTAGACACAGAGGGGTGAGGGTAGGTGCAGGAGGTTAGCTAGAGATGATCCTAGGACCAGAGACGTTAATAGCGGTGAAGGGGAGCTCAGTGACCAATAGCATAGGACTTGTATTTTTAGTATCAGGGAACTAATATTATAGACATATCTAAGATGCTAGCCAAGAGGGATGAGATAAGAGTCTTGAACTATACCAATAGGGCGTAGATCTGGGGCTAAAGATGGACGCTAAAGACATACATGGGGAGCCCGTGGTGGTGTGCACGTAAACGGACTCAGAACCTGGGACCTGAATATTAGTATCGAAGTAGGGACAGCTCAGAAGCTAATGGCATAGAACTTAGATTTCGTATGAGAGAGGAGCTCAGAGGTTTTAATTAATAGCATAGGACTTTGATTTTTAGTATCGATGGAGGAGAACATTTTCGACCAATACTATAGACATCTAATACAATAGCTAAGAGGAATGGCTATAAGATGCCATGGATCTAGGTTAAAAATGGCTGCTAGAGCAGCTACTAGTAACCTTGACTAATGGAAACGTTTAAAAAGTAACTAATTATATGTCAAAAACAATAAATAATAAGAATTAAATAGTCGATGTAGGTATAGCTATTGAATGCCCAAACCAATGAGAGTTCAAACAAGTTTTTGATTATATATGCTAAGCAATAAGATGGCGATATATTCTTTAATTTGCAGGTTAAGACAGACCAGAACTTTGCCCATTTAAAGTAATTTATGGATGACGTCATATGTCTTTCTAGTTAAAATTATTTTATATGTTTCCAGGCATTTATTATGTTTTCGCAAAAAGGCTACAAGCTCTGACGATGAGAGTTATTTATACGTAATAAAAATCAACTGTATAGCAACAGTATCTACAGGGTATTTAAAAAATAAAAAAGTAAATTAATTAAAGACGGCTACATATCATTATAATCTAAAACCCTAAAAGTAATTAAATATAGGATGAGGTCATCATAGTAACTAATATTATACATATATACATATCTTTCCAGTTCAATTATTTTATATATTTCCGGATTTCTTAATATTTTTTCGCAAAAAACGCTACAAGCTCTAAAAAATGAGAGCAATTAATTATACATATAAGTAATAAATAATAAAAAAAAAAAAAAAAACAAAGATAGTAGCAGCGTAGACAGGCTATAAAAAAATAATTAATTAAAGACAGCTACTTAGACTAAAATCTAATATATGAGAGTGATACATCCTGTATATGTAATAACTAAAGCTGCAAATTGTTTCTGTGTAACATGATCATAGAGTACAGATGTACTCATTGGCGCCGGCATTCACCTTGACCGCGAAACCTTTCTCCAGTCCAGTCTATTATTAGCTTTCGAGTTGTGTACACGTTAAGTCACTTGGGCGTATTGCATATTGTTTTTGTGTTTTATTTTATTTGTTGTACTGTATTGTTGATGTCATTTTAATAATAAAGCATGGCAGACGTACGTAGGGGTAGAAAACTGACATTTGCTAACAAAGTGAATAAATTCATAGGTGAATTCCCGGATTTATTCTATGATGGTGCTAAAATAATTTGTAAAGTGTGCGAGAAAGATTTGATGTGCTGTGATAAACGTGATTGTGGACTTCACGTAAATAGTGTACACCATAAAAATTAAGAAAATGGCGTGCCTTCGACAACACAGTTTATGTTTGATTTAGTATTAATGCTGATTGCCTGTGATGTTCCGCTGCACATACTCGATAAACAACCATTTCGAGAGTTCTGGAATAAAACACAATGCCCAGGTGAAGTTACCAAGTCGCACAACGTTATGTAACTATCTACCAACTGTACACGTAGACATGGTAACTAAGATGAAATGTGAATTAAAAAATACACGGTTGTGGTTATCTGTTGATGAGACAACATATTGTAAAAAAAAATCTATTTTAAATGTTATAGTACGAGTACTGGGCCCTCTTAAACCAACAGTTCCACTTTTACTAGCTAGCAAAAGACTAAGTCAGTGTATTAGCGAAACAATTACCAGGGTGGTGCTGGAGATGTTAGAAAAATTTGAACTGTCAAAAAGTCAAGTGTTAATGTTTGTGTCTGATGGCGCCGTGACAATGCGTTCGGTATGCCGTTCTTTGCAAGAACAAGGTTGTACGTTTATACATGTTACGTGTAAAGTGCATGATTTACATCTTTTGGCAGAAACTATTCGAAAAGGCTTTCCAGAGGTGGATGCATTAATAGCAAGTACAAGAAAAGTCTTTCTTAAATCTCCTAAACGTCTCCGAGCATTTCATAGCAAGTGTCCCGGTATTCCTGAACCACCATAGCCGATTCTTACATGTTGCGGAACATGGTTGCAGGCAGCTCTTTATTATGCTGAATATTTCCAACAAATAAAAGCTGTGATACTACAATTCAGTCCAGATGAGGCTGCAGCTATTAAGGAAAGCCAGACAAAAAATTCGAAGATATTTCCGTTGAAAGAGCTTTAAAAAATATTGTGAAGAACTCTAAACCATTACATGAAAGCATAAAAAAATTAGAAAACAGTGCGTTTTCGTTAGCAGAGTCACTGCAAATAGTGAACGAAGTAAATCTACTCCTACACGCTATAGGTGACGCAACAAATGAGAAAAGTTCGCAAGTGTGTTAAATAAAGACACAGGTTTTACCAAATTAAGACAAATATGTGATGGTGCAGCCTCAGATCCGTTAAGTGCGTTCAAAGACTACTTTACGTATGCGTGTATTACATCAGTAGATGTCGAACGGTCGTTTTTAAAATATAAGAATATATTTTCACAAAAGCGAACATCACTCATGGAGACAACCATAGAAACATACCTGCTGCTGCAAAATGGCTACACATCTTCTCCAGTTTGTGATAAGCAAGCTAGTTCATCAAGCTAGTTAAGAGGGTAAGTTTTACATACACCGTTATAAATTGTAACAGTTTATTGTTTCTCGTATTAGTTAATTTCGCGTACGCCACTGTCCCACAGAACATTTTTGATAGCCCTAGTAATAATGTTAAAGACGGTTACTTCAGTTATATGTATTTATGATCTAAAATCTAATATGCAAGCGTGGGACACTCTGTAAAGGTAATACAAATTAAAAGGTGGTTATGTGTTTCCAATTACAACAATTAAAGTATATATTTTTAATAGAAGTCCTTACCGTTAACAAAGCGCAAGGAACAATATTTTAAATGAATACGATGACCTAAAATGATAATTTATTTCTTGCTGAAAACGAACATATTAGCCCTTCAGCCTATCAGTACAAATTTTTTACATATATCAAACACATCATCAAAACGGAGCTATATTTTTTAGTTGAGTATAAATGTACAAGATGCACCATAATTATTATTTTAAAATTACAGAGACGAGTTTCTACCTGTTGGAAGTATGTTTTTTGTATATAAATTATAATATAAATATTTCGGCTTCTACTTAAGCCCGCGAAGGCTTAAGTTGAAAAATTTATTACTTCATAACGATTCATGGAAAAACTGAGTTGTCGGAATTGGAAATAAAACTTATATTAATTTACATCAATTTATAAACATTAAATCATTTTTCACATAAATAAGCGGCATAATAATCAAAGGATATGTAAAATCTGAATTTTATTTAGTTGCATTTATTTCAATTTTAATACCTTATGCACATGAGAAAGCTGCTTATCACTTCTAGCATTGAAAAAGGTAATTAATTATATGTCTAGGTAATAAATAATAAAATCAAAGATGACAGCAGCGTCGGTAGGATTCAGGCATTATAGTATATTTAACCTTCAGTCTATTAAAGTGAAATTTTACTCACCTCATCAAAAAGACATATTTTTAACATATGCATTACAGGGTGCTTGATATTTACGGTACAATTATTATTTCTAAAATTACAGAAAATATTGTTTCTACCTATCAGATGAAGATTTATATATATAAATTATAATATAAACCAAGCTACCCAGGAAACCGGAAATTAATATGTACATTAACTTACACAATATATAAAAAACAGCGACATCATTTTCATAATAACACTAGTAATGAAAGGATATCTTACTATAAAGATTATAATATTAGTGAGTAAAAATAAATCACAAAATTTTGACTACATCATATTGTTTTAATTCAATTTTGATAATCTGCGCATGCGCGAGATGATATTCTAACGATTCAGACTATACACATGACTAATTTGTATATAAATAACAGTTGTAAACACGCCTGACATCATTAGCTAATTATCTTAGTATGGTATAGCATAGTATAATTAGATAATATAAAAAATGGCTACCAGAAGCGTTTGTAAAAGTAGTTCGGATATAAATGACGTGACTAAAAAAATCATTGAGTTTATTAAAGACAGGTAATGAAATGGACGCATATATATTAATAATTAATACAAATATTCTGTCATTAGCAAGAGGTTAAGAATAAAATTCATGTTAATAACAAGGGTGAAAATATGTTTAAATTAGAAAAGAATTTAGCATTTCTAAAATATTATAGAGAATAATTTAAAAATTAAAATTATCTAATAAGGTAATGGGTGGCTCCATAAAGCCAGTTACATAAAAATTAGTTTGGAAAGATGTAAAATCTTGTTTTAAAAATCGTATTCAATCTAATATAATAACTAATGTTCAGATAAGGTTGACTAAAAGTACCAAAATAGTCATATTCTTTAAAATTGAAAAACTGTTTATTGTCGTTCATTGTCGACTTTGAAATCCAATTATTTTTATAAGTATTTATTTTGATATTCTTAAATTCATTACATATTTTTTATCATAACACATTTCTTTGATTGATTATTTGTGTTTCATGTGAAATTACACAAAAAATTACTTGTCTATAGGTTTATATTCCTCAACAAATTTTAATTATGAAACTAATAAATATATCCACTTTCCTTCGCTTCCACTTTACTTGAAATATTATAATGATACTTTCAATTTTGTTGTCAAGTTAATATTGAGAGATGGGGAGATTATGTTGGGAAGTCTTATCTTTAATGACATTGTTAAGCTTTCCCGTTTCTAAGACATGATGTAATATAACGTCCTGAAGGTTATAAATTGGATTTACAAAAGTAAATTTTCCAGTTTTACCACAAAGGCTGAAGAATATTTAAGAATTTTGTTTATTTCAGCGCTAGATTTATAAATTTTCAAATAGTATACGACGGTATAGATAGATGTTTGACGGTTCTGGACAATTCAAACATATGATCACATGGATCACCACGCAAAAGTTAATTAAGCATTGGAAAGGCTAATTTTTCTATTACCAATGTCAAAAATATGTAATTTTTAAACACTTGTAAGTGTCAAAAGTACGTTATTTCTGCCATTCAAATTATAATAAAACGCGATTTTTAAATTATTTTTCTACGACTAGTAAGAGACCTGCTCCTTAAATGCGTATGATTAATTAATGATTAATAAATCTCTTACATTATATACGACTTTTTATTTCCCACATAGCAACTAGTGCAATATGGGTCTAACAAATTGATTAATTAAATTGAAGATACTATGAATGTAGCCAT
>JANEYF010001140.1:0-82377 GCA_029963845.1 Rhamnusium bicolor
CAAGTTACGTATTGCTCCCCAATGAGTGGGCCCACGAGACATTGAGAAAGTATTGGAGAACCAACAGGACCTGTAAGCAAACTCGATTTTGTAACGGGGCCGAACAAACTGAGATCGGCCTGGTTACTTGGTGAAGTCAAAGGCTCTGAATTTCTTAATCGGAGCTCTGACAGACCACTGTAAATTTAGAAGACATTTATCATCGATAGGTGTTGAGGAAGACACTACGTGCTCCAGGATTCAGGTGCGCGTAATATGAGCCTTACCACTTCCCGGGGCCAATATGAAGTGTTCGGGCAGTTGAGGAACAGTACTAAGTACTGAGACGATTCGAAGGAGGAGCTGGTTGCTCTGCACTGAGTGATATCCGACCTTCATAATATAAATTACTAGTGATTATCTATTATATACTTGTTTTAATAAAAATAAAACACTTTAAAGTTGCGTTTCAGAAACTTGTACAAAATATTCCGTTAATATAATGATGCAATAATAAATAGTTGGAACTAAAAAATTCGATGAATTTGATTTTTTTATGCATTTTTAATAAAAGATTATTATTCTTCTTAATTTAGAACTTTACATAATAGAAAACAATATGTGTCTGTGAATGGATACATCGAAACATTTTCTTGCCCTGTCCGAGTCCCTCAGGGTTCCAACCTTGGCCCACTGTTATTTCTCATGTTTACAAATAGTCTAACTGAAATAATTAAAGCCTCAAAATATTTATTATTTGCAGATGATTTAAAGATTTACATTAAGTTGAAAGTAATATGGACTGCACCCTGCTACAAAATGACATTAATCATTTATATCAATGGACACTTCAAAATAAGCTGTATCTTAATAATAATAAATGTTTTATTATGACCAATACTAGGAGAAAAAGTCCAATTATATATAACTACAAAAATAAACGATACAGATCTGGCTAGAGTTGAAACCATGAGGGACCTAGGTATAACATTTGACACCACCTCACATTTAGTAGCTATATTTACGCCATGATAAATGGGGCCAATAGAATGTATGGATTCATAGTACGTAATATGAAGATGTTTAACAATATAGGAGCTATTAGGCAATTAAATGTTTCGTACCAAGATCGCAGTTGGAATATTTCTCTATTGTTGAAATCCATTTTATCAAATATATATATATATATATATATATATATATATATATATATATATATATATATATATATATATAATATAAAACTAGCACAGAAACAATACAAAATAAAATTTTTTTTTTTTTTGCATTTTGGCTTTACATACAAAGTGTTTTAGCCACAACAAAATAAAGTATTAAGGTTTATAAATTACTGAGAGAGAGACTGATTTATATGATTTCGATATAGAAAAAGATATATTAAAGGGAAAGATTCATCTCAAAACACTGGAAAATACGGGCATATTGTATACCTACATAAATTGTTACATGGCAGTGTCGATGATAGTAGTTTTCTATCCATGATAAGTTTAAATGTCCCCTACTATCCTACTAGAACTTTTAGAAATTTCTACTTAGAACTGGTGGGTACAAACTATCAAATTAATTCCCCTCTCCACAGATTATGTAGTATTTATAATTTGATCGAAAACAACTGTGATATATTTGACTTTAGCGTAAGAAGATTAAAAACTATGTTAAATTTATTGTATTGAACTATTGCTTTTTAATGTTATGTTAGTATTAAGTTAGTATTAAGTTAATTTTAGGTTAATATTAAATATCAAATGTATTATATCACTCTGTAATAGGGCATTTACTGTTGAGTGCATTACCATATAAATAAATAAATAAATAAATAAATAAATAAATAAATAAATAAATAAATAAATAAATAAATAAATAAATAAATAAATAAATAAATAAATAAATAAATAAATAAATAAATAAATAAATAAATAAATAAATAAATAAATAAATAAATAAATAAGTAAGTAAATAAATAAATAAATAAATAAATAAATAATTAAATAAATAAACAAATAAATAAATATTTATTTATTTCAAGAATGGTCAAAATGTATTAAGTTCTGCTTTCACATCTGTTGAGTAATGGTTACAGAAATTGTCAAGTTGAGGTGCGAACTACCTTCAGTTAATTGTCTCAGCCACACTTCTTGTATCAGTGAGTAACGCTTCTCCATTTGCATGAGAATTCAGCTGTCATGTTCCGATGTAGAACATGGTGATTTGAGGAAGGAATTTACGTACGTAAACGTGGATATGGAAGGCCTCGGTGAATCATAGACCGCGAGGATCTCCATTTAAGGATGATTGACCTAACGGAGGGTCAACCGGAGCAATAACTGTAATATTTGGATGGAAGCTGCAGGTGGTGTCGGTTTATTTTTAAACCTGCTTCTAACCACATGTTATCTCAGCCAACAATGGTGTATGAAAGAGGCAAACTGAGTGAATGAGCGGTATCACGTGACTCCGTGATCGAGCAGTAAGTATATCCACGAGGGGTCCAGAGTCGTATCCGGCCAATAAACTGGTTTTTCTTTCGGAAACAAAAAATGAATTATGGCATGGATATTGGGTGTGTGTCGGTCGTCTCCAAATGTGTAGCCACCTCTTTCAAACTTACGTATATAGGGAGGTGCATTTCCTGTGGCGTTTAATTTTGG
Source organism: Rhamnusium bicolor (assembly GCA_029963845.1). Taxonomy (NCBI): domain Eukaryota; kingdom Metazoa; phylum Arthropoda; class Insecta; order Coleoptera; family Cerambycidae; genus Rhamnusium; species Rhamnusium bicolor. Next base: position 2,649 of record JANEYF010001140.1, read on the forward strand.
TAGTATTCTGCAATGAATGTCGTTACATTCGTCGACGATGGGTAAGATGTTTATGCGTTGATATAGCGTCTAATTTCGGTCCTCAATGCTTCAGTGGTCGCGGACTTGTTTGCATAAACCTGACTTCAGATAACCCCATAGCCAAAAGTCCAAAGGTGTTAAATCGCAAGAGCGTGGCAGCCAATTCTAGTTACTTAACCGAGAAATGACACGACCAGGAAAAGACTCGTGCAAGACCGTCAATGTTTCATGGGCGGTATGGCAAGTGGCACCGCCCTGCAGACATTACATGTCGTCGAGAGCAATATCTTCCAATTGAGGCACAAGAAACTGGGTTATCATAGCACGATAACGTTCGCCATTCGTGTTACTGCATTACATGCTTCGTCTTCGAAGAAAAACGACCCAATGATTCCTCCAGACCACAATGCACAACAAACAGTGAAATGTTTTGGATGCATTGTTTTCTCATGAATCATTCGTGGATTTTCTGAGCCCCAATTGCAGAAGCTTTGCCTATTAACGAAGCCATCGAGGAAGTAAGGGGGTTCATTACTGAACATGATTTTGTCCGCAAAATCGGCATTCAGTTCTTATAGTTCAAGAATCCAATTGGTGCTCTCTTTGCTGTGCATGGTCTGTTGACAGAAGCTGTTGAGTCAATTGGACTTTGTAGGCATGGAGATGCAAATCTTTAGTGAGAATACGCTGAAGAGTGGCTGTTGTAACGTCCAATTCTTGTGCACGATGACAAATCGATATCCCTGGACTCTCGGCCACGCACTATCGAACTGCCGTGTTGTTTTGTTCTGAACGACTTCTACGAGCTCGTGTCGTGTGTTTTACATCACTACTTTCGAATTTTTCCATTACTATTTTCACAGTAGATAAATGAGGAACATTATTTCAACCGAAAATTGGACACACTTTACGAATCGTGGCAATCAAACTTTCACCATTTTGATAATAAATGTTTAACAATCAGGACGCGTTCTTCTATCGTGTAATGCTCCGTTTTTACTAACTCCTTTCTGTCTCATATCGACCTGACATGACATAATCTTGTGACATCATGACAGCCAAACTGGCACGCAATTCAAATCTTGCACTCTTATTGAAACACCTTTTATTAAGATCTTTTTCAGGAAAACAAATCCCTGGCTTCATGAACTTGTAAAATATTACGTATTAATAAGAGATGAGGGGTAAAACCAATTCACACAATCGTAAATTACTTTAAAATTCCTCAATTTATAAATAATAAAAAATTAACATGAGATACGTTTGAAATTATATAATGACAAAACACTGTTTTTTATTTGTCTAATTTTCACTTTTATATTTAATTTTACGACTTTCATCCTGTTCGCACATTTTCAAGTAACTAAAAATACAAACTTATTCTATAGGCATGGAATGAACAGCAAATAAGTTTATCGTTGGTTTTTCTGTGTGCAGATGTTGTTCTTAAAAGTATAAAGGGTGAGGTAGTAAATTTATATTTTAGGGCTGAATTTTTATCATAACAGCAATACGTTTACTGAACTAAATTTAATAACGGGGAATTATTTACATCTATCTGATCGTTTAATATGTTATAATTTTTATTTTTGTTTAATTTATTTATCTCCATACCTTCCAGTAAGTTAAGTTTTTTACTTTTACTTTTTATTTAATTTCAAAATGGATTTTCACAAAGAAATGTCATCTTCAATCAACTTTACGAGATACGTTTATTTTTTTTTTTCATCCAATTTTCCATCCACCATTCTATTCACGTTAATTCCTCATCATAAATTTGCAATATAGCGTATGATATAACTTATTATATGATACTCTAACTAAACTGCCTTCATATGTAATAGGATTTTCTTGTTGGTTATCGAAATTAAATATCTACTTTTATATTTAGATCCTTGGAAAAAACATGACGATTATTTTTCAAAGATCTGATCGATGTATATCTGATCAAATAACTTTGGATAAAGCTTTTAGATCATTTTAACTATTGAACCAAATCTTTCTCATTTTTATTATAATTAACCTTTTGGTGGTTCTATAGTTTATACATGGTGAAACAAAAGAATGGGTCATAGAGTAACTAAAGATTCTTAAGACTCAAAATATGAATATTTATCCAAATATGCTTAAATAAAATATGTACTTAATTAATGAGATACAGGGCATTAAAATAATTGTTTTTAAATGTTATTTGGGTGTAATTCAAAAATTACTAAATGGATTAAGTTCAAAATCGGAGATAGGTTTCTTGTGGTGATTAGATCTAAATTATACAAGGCATCCAACATGATACATTAAATGCTAAAAATGTGATTTATTCTTTTCTTCAGAACAGCTATACTGGCATTTTTGATTGAAATTATGATGTATTCTAAGAGAAAAAAATATTTGTCTGAAGTCACTAAATCAACAGTTTTCGGGATATTTAAGGACTAAAATTTAACTGAATATTATACACTACACAGTATTTTCATTATTTGCACCAAGTACTTTTACGTCACCCTTGCATTTTAGTAAAAAAGCGATTGCATTTAAAGGTTAATGATTAATTTTTTATTGTTATTGTGCAATACAATTTTTGTCATTTTACATTTTCTTACTTGTTTTTAAAATTTTTGCCTTGTTATTTGTAGTTTATGAATTGATGTTGTTTCTATTAAAATTTTATTTGTAATACATCAAGTTACCTATTTAAAATGTGACGTAAGCCATCAAGCAGTTGTTAAGTTGCACCAAAGAAATCATTAAAAAAATATTTCAACACGCTCTATCTTATTAATAAGGCACATTTTACTTAAGTATGTTTGGTTAAATTTACATATGTTGCGCCAAGGAATCTCAAGTTCCTCTATGGTCCATTCTTTATAACTTATCCTCTATTTAAAAGGGAAAACATATCTCTATATCTAGTAAAAAAAACAGATAGAAACGAAATTTATTTAAAAAGTAATACAAAATATAAAGATTAAAACAAATGAAAGAAAACTTTTATTTATTATATGATATGGCGGTTTTGTTATCGGATGAAGATAAATAAAAAACAAATAACTTTTACGCAAATGAAATTATATTTCTAATTCAGTTGATTTCGTAATAAATTATTTTCAGTAGTATGTTGAAGGTTTTGACGTAGGAGTACGGAAATGTTCTTTTCATAGCTCGAATATAACTTTCCATAAACGTAAACGTAAACGTATGGGTAAATATAAAGGATGTATTCAACAGACTCCATTGTTATATAATCAACTGTCGTTACATAGCTCTACTTCAATAATGGTAGGAACAAATAGCGTAAATCTGGTCACCCAAAAATATACTTTCATTTTATTCACCTTATATTGAAAAATTGCTAAACAATTTCAGTCAGATGTAAAAATACTTCTCATGCATTTGGCTTTATATTTAGGATATCTAAAAGAGAATATAATTTACCTGATATCCAAGTTCCATTGAATCTGGCAGCAGGTGGAAGTTTGACAAAAATATCTTCTAAAGACGGCTTGTTTCCTTTTGTTCTAGGTCCTTCCTCTGGTGGGGACACTAAGACAATACTGAAGACAATAAGGCCCAAAACAGCTACGATTACCAAAAGAGCTATAAATATTCCTCTCCAGTTTCTTTCGTTAGGAGAACTAACAACCAACTCCTGAAATAAAAATACAGTTTTTTATTTTATTGTCTTTATGACAAAAAATGATTGAATGGATGTTATTATCCTAAAAAATTTTTGAATTTATTTATCAATAATTATTACTGTACATATTCCAGTAAAAAATAATAGGTTAAGAGTTAGTACATTTTGTTTAATCAGTACAATTCGGGATATAAAAATAATAAAAAAATTATTATGCCAGTTCATTTTTAAGTTTTAACAGTTGATTAAAAAATTTTGTACATAATTTTTATATTATTTGAGTGTTGTTAACTGCTGACTGTTCTACTATAACATTTCGTAGATACTGCACACGAAATACACTGCTGGACAAAAATAGCGCATATGATTGATAATTTGATAGAAACGGCAACCTAATGTGAAATATATTTCGGTATGAAGTAGTTCATTTTGCTTCTCTTTTTATGCATTTGGCCACCCACACATGCATTTTTTTCAGTGATTGTAAAAAATGAATAGTCCTAAAATCACGGGTTCTTAAGACTTGGAATGCTACAGAGTAGTCAAATTATGTAGAAAATCGGTTTGGTGCAGTCCAAACTATCATAAGCCGGTTACTGATATCAAGAAAGCAGCTCAGTGTCTAGAAGGTGAGGACAAGGCCATATGAGACTGACAAATTAATGGCAGGGTCGTTATGTTTAATTTTACACCAGCAAACCATCTTCAAAGACGACTTCAGGCTGCCACTGTGGCACAGATTTCAGCCAGTGTTAGAAGGCTATTGGCGTAGGCTGGGATGATAAACAAACGACCGATGCAAGGTGTTTCTCTTAAACAAGGACTAAAGAGTCCAGATTCGGCTTATACAGTGATTCTAGAAGACAACGCATACGGAAATCTAGAAATAATCCACGGCATAATGTCCATGAGATATACCCCTATAGAGGTAGGACTGTAATGGGGTGGGCAAATGGACAGATCTACCAAAATGACATTATCCTTCCAATAATTGTACCCTTGGCTAATGAAATCGGGAAAAATTCGGGCTTCAGCATTAAAATATCAATCTCAACGAATACGCTTGGGATATGCTTCAAAAATGATCATCAGCCGATACCACAGAACCTACTTGATCATTTTGCCAGTTATCTGGGGTAGTTCACCACAGGACACTTTAGATAACTTATTAAAATGTATGTCAAGAAAGATAGAAGTGGTTCTAGCAGCATGTAGCGGTCACATTCGTTATTAAGTAAAAGCTTTAAGTTTGCTATGTCACCAAATCTTTCGTTATGGTGCACCAAGTTTTTTAGATTCAATTTTATGAACTAATAAACTGAATAAGATTTACGGTAAATAACTACTCAGCGGACAAAAGCCCCTACCCGCATTGAATTAAACCTCCAAGTCTTGTTTGGTAACTAAGATCATTTGTCAATTCCTCCCTAGACATAGATCGGTTTCGAACTTGTTATGTTCTCGTCAGTATGCGATAAAAAATGGAAAAGACAAATAATAATAGCAAACCAGGCTAGCCTAAAGCAGACTAAGCAGGTGACTATCAGTCACTAAAATATTAGTAATGTCTGACGGGTAGTAGCACTGACATCAGAGGAATATACTTATCACTCACTATGTATGTCTTCCTCGCTAGACATAGACCAGTTTCGAATTTGTTACAGGTGACTATCAATCTCTAAGATATACGATAATTATTATTGGTTCAGTATCAAAAATTTTGTATATTGACATAGCCATATTGTAACAATAATTTTAACAAATTATGGTTACAACCTTGCTGTCCTGGTGTTTTAATCGAAATGCCCTGATTTTCGTTCATACGCGAGTCAATCACTTGACGAAGGCGCGGGCGAAGCGAGAGTCTCTGGGTGTTTTTCAAGTAGGTGAGCGTAGCATTGCATTATCGTTAAATTATTAATTTAAAATATTTAATAATTAACATAATTTCATTTTAAACAATTAGAGCATGTAGGGTATTCCTATGTTCTTGACAACTTATTTATTTCTTTATATAGGTTTTAATATCGATTTTTATCGAGCTATATTAGTTTAGTGTGAAGCCCGTCGGATAGTCGCCATATTTGCGCGTCCTTTACATTCAATTAAATTCTTGAGTTTGGATCGCCTTACTAGCTCTATAGATGAAATTTATATCGTTTATCGTATCTAATTAGTAATTATTTTATCGTACCTTGTTATATAGATTTTCTTAAAAAAAATCTATATATACATTTATGCTCGGCGACTTTGGGCCCCCGTATCTCGAGAACGGCTGATCGGATCCACCTCAAATTTGGGATCTATCCGAATCTCGAGATTTCCAGAAACTTTTCGTCTGTCCGGAACTCCGGAACTCAGGAAGTCCGGAACTCCGGTAGTCCGGAACTCCGGTAATCCGGAAACTTTTCTTTGAAATGCGATAACTGTCCTAAATATTGACCGATCGATTTCAAATTTTTACCAGAGGTAGACCTCCATGGTCTACATATGCTTATTGATTTTGAGTCGGTTCCGAAAACGGCAAGTGGGGCAAAAACGGCCTAACAACCAATTTCTTTACCTTCCTTTGAAATGCGATAACTGTCCTAAATATTAACCGATCGACTTCAAATTTTGAACAGGTGTAGACCTCTAAGGGCTACATATGCCTATTGTTTTGGAGCCTGTTCTGAAAAACGCGAAGTGGGGCAAAACGGCCTAAAAGCCAAATTATTTTTCTTTTCTTTTTGAAATGGATATCTGTTCAAAATATTGACCGGTCGACTTGAAATTTGTAACAGGGGTAGACCTTTACGGCCTACATATGTGTGCTGATTTTAAGCCGATTCCGAAAACGGGAAGTGGGGCAAAAGAAAATTAAGAATTTCGATTTTTTTTTGGAAATGCAATAAATGCCCCAAATATTGACCGAATTGGTACAAATATAGGCATATTAGCATAAGACTCAATAAAATTGATCACAAGGAACCGATTCCGACTATTCACGAACCGCTCCGATCATTCCCGAAGGCGTTATAAGCACTTTTAATATCGTTTTAAGAAATTAAAAAGGGCAAACGAGTTTCAAGGGTGTTAACAGCCACCGAGGCTACAGATTTAACCGCAAAACCCGAACTGGACCCGAACCTTTCCGAAGTTACCCGAAGATACCCGAGGTCAAGCGAGGCATGTGGGGTATTATTTTCAATAAAACTGAACATAAGGAAGCAATTTCGAGCATTCCCTGACTGCTGCGATCATTCCCGAACGCGTCTTAGGCAATTTTAACAACGATTGCAGGCATCGAATAACAAATCATTCTGGAACCGATCCGATGTACTTTGTCCGTCTTCTGAAAATCTATATGGCATCTTCACCGCAGCGGTGAATGTACCTCACTTGTTAATTAGCATTTTTGTTGTTAGTTTGCTACCCTCACTTACCTCTTGGACTCAAATCCTTTTTTTGCTTCCTGCTGGAGAATACGCAAAAGCCTCGTGGACACTGAAAAGTCTGTCTATTTGATGTCAGTTAATTACGTTTTTCTTTATCATTACAAAGCTACATACATATTTTGAATTTACGGTTGCCTAGATTTTTGGCTAGTATTTCTTAAAGTTTATTAGACTGTACCGATATTTACCGTAAATAACGTTTATAACTTAAAGTAACACACCATTTATCTATTCTCTGGAAATAAAAAGAATTTATTTCTGTAAAAATAATATAATTTATTTGAGAGATAAATTATTTACCTCTTTGCTTTATCTATAAAAATTAGTATAATTTATTTAAAAGATAAATTGTTTAACACTTTTCTTTTTCTGTGGAAATTAATATAATTTATTTAAATAATAAATTATTCACTACCTTTTCTTTATCGGTGAGAATTATTACAAATTTCTAAAAAGGTAAAGTATTTTCCTGCTTTCTTGCTACACTGTTACATGGTGTGACCTTGGAATAAATCATTATATTTCAGTTCCAAAACTCATTATTTCTCCTATATTTGTAAAAGCATATTTTATTAGATTGTGATCAAAATTCATTGTCGGTTATTTTTTACTTTGGATAAAGGTATATATTTATTTTTAGGAAAACCCATAATTTATTTTAAATTGCATAATTAATATCGTAATCGTACTTCCTAAGAGTGATCTTATTGTTTTTTTACCATAAATTCATTATTAAATTGAATTAATTAAACTAGAATTTATTACTTACAAATTAAGTAGCTTTTTTATTAATTATCTTTTCACTATTTTTTTCTCTTAAATATTCTTCTTATCAAGAAAAATAGTATAATTTTTTGTATAACTTAAACCATTTGGTTAAGTTGTTATTATCTGTGGGTAAATTTTTCTCCTCTAGAAAGTTAACCGAGTTGTAATTATTCTTAACTAATTCCATTAGCTGATTCCAGTTACTGGTTATACACAGTAGTCCTTTTTTTCTTTTGCCTTATTATATTTCTTTGTTCAACTGTAACTTCACCTATAGATTCTTTCTGTATTTTTTGTTAAAAATTTTGCATGGTTTTTTTTCTTTTATGCTTGAGACTGAGAAGAAGGTTCAATCATAAATCCCACCAGATAGGATAATTATTTGCTCGTTGGAATAACCATTTAGACCAGCAGTAGCCGTTGTTTCCCTAGGAGTCTGCATCTCATATATTCTCACCAGGAAATTCTCCGCCGAGCTATAGTTCGTGAAGGAACAAGGAGATCAAACTGAAGAGATTCTATTAGCCTAGTATTGAACAAGGTACTGTCTGTCTGTCTGTAAAATCGAGAACTTGCCAGGTCATATTCGTCGTACGAGCCAAAATAAATTTTTGTAAATGTTTAGGTAGTTGCGGGATGAAGGGAAAAAAACAACTTGAATTGTAATATTTTTTGTTCTGCTTCACAGTTTTGTTTTTTTTTTTGTTTTTGTTGATTATAATTTTTTTTTGGCCCATCAGGCAAATTTTGAAACATCTTAATTTTTTTTGTAAAGAATTTTTTAAATTTAATTTGTACTGTTATACCTATTACAAGTATAATTTTTAATTCTTGTAATATATTTGATTTTCTGAAAATATATAAAATATATTCTGTTCTTCATTTTTCTAAGAGGGACATTCTCACATTCTCGAATGTTTGTTGGATTGATACCTGTAACCATTGTTATTAATATTTTGATTGATAACATAGCGCCCACTTGTATCTTGTCTTTTAACTTGCTTAATACCGTATTTAAAATTAGTTACTGGAAACAACCAACATTTTAAAGCGATACTTTATTTAAATTACAGTAATCTCTATTTAGCATTTTGACAAATAAAGCTTAAAGCATATTTGATAATATTTATCAACATTTAACAACTGTCCTGACTTACGAACCCACCGGAATTACTGAGCAACCGACAGGCAACTTAAAAATGTAACCAATTTGACCGCTAATTGTTTATGAGAGGCCTAATAAAACAGATAATTATAAATCTTAGAGGGACTATATAATATTAATATAAATTATATATTGTTGAGGTTACAATATAGGTGAAAAAAGGTCTTGTCAGGTAGAGTAAACTATATTAAATGTTGAGATTTTCTGTAGCTATTTGCTAATATTCGGTACAACTATTAAGACGTGTCTGTCTAACATTGCACAATTTGCAACTTGTATGGATGTAAATGCAAATCCTTTTTCAATATCCGATCAAGACTTACGTCGGAAAAATCAAGTGATGACTGGCAACCATATAACTAAAGAGAACTAGAAGAAGAGTTGGAGAACTCCTACATGTCAGCTGAAACTCGGTGGAGAGGATGAACATTATAATGACATAAAAATAATACAACCATACAATAGATCGATGAACTTAAGTTGAATTCAATTTCGTATTTTCTTGTATTTACTCAGGACTTTTTAGTAGTGACATTTTTATTTAGTTTAAATTTTATTGACCGTTATTTCAACGTTATTAGCACACAATTTTTTGTAGCTGTTAGTAAATAATAATAGAATAACTGTTATTTCAGTGTACAGTGTTTAACTAATATTAATTACATAAATGTCTATTGAACATTTATATTAATTATTACTCAAACATAAACACCAACAGAAATTAGACAACTCCCGAATCCAATGCCGAGGCTGCACCGGCGAGGGATACACATATGAAAAACCGCAGACACACAACCTTTCCCACCGACGACATTGTCAGTGCCAGCGGCGGGATTCGAACCTGCAGGACGATGTGGAGATAATCTAGTCACACTTGCCATCAACTCCAGTAGAAGTAGTAGTAGTAGTGAAGTAGATGGCATCAATAAATATAATTTCAGTGTGTGAAGTGGAAAAGATTACAGACGAATACAGATGATACGTAAACGCACCACAGAGAGAATTTATCTTTTAGATTCATATAATCTTCAGTTTCATCTGAAGTATTATGTGAGGATAAGTTATTTAAAGATGCCAAAGGCCACAATAAACAATACCTGTCTCGGAAGACTATGACAAGAATTATAAAAGTCGAGATAAAAATGTGTTTATGTCCGACCGGTCTTAATTAGTCACTTTATATACTTGGTTTGAGGGCTTAAAGTATTACTTTACAGCCCGCCTAGGGCTTTTGCAACATGACTAACGTCGCAAACTCTGCTGCTTCTGTAATTTCTGGTCGGGTACTGAAAAATAAATTTTCATTCTCTTCCATTTCCAGTTCACTTGAAAAACACTTAGACAAATGGATTATATAAAACGATTCTTGCCATAAAATTACAATATGGCCACCTTTATTTACGTTGGTGTTTCATTACTTGCATTTATTTTTAATACAGATACAAAATCAGATTTCAACCTGTCAGTGTGACAATACTATTGTCATTTTTATGGAATGTCAAAATTTAACAGATTGACAATTCTTATGAAAACTTTGCAAGATAGCCGACATATATTTATGTAATATATATTAATTAAGACACTGGTCGTTCATAAAATTATGTATACACCTCAGGCATAACCAGCGTTTATGGTCCTTAGCTCTAACGCCTCGAGCTCTAATTTTATTGCTGCGGGCCATAAAAAAACTCTTTATTCCCTTGGTGCATAAATAACCATTGCAATCAAATGGTTCTGTAATGTATCATTGTAAGTACTAATAGTTAAAAATAAGCATAATGCATTGCATTTTGATAACAGTTTAATAGATTTTATAGTCATTTTAAAAGTTAATGAAGTTACCATATTTTCATTTTAATCAAATCAAATACTTTCCAACATTAAATCAAATAATAGTGAAGTTGCTACATTTTCCATTTTTCTGCTTTCGTCTCTTTTGTAAAATTTAGAACCTTGGACTTTTGCAGATTAAGTCAACGATATAGAGTAATTTAAATTTTTAAATTCATTAAAACAGTTTTCTAAAAATCTATTATTTACGTCTGAGGAAAATGTATATATGAAAATGTATAATAATATATTTATTCTACTTTACAACGAAAAATATGACCCGTACTGTGGCATAATTTTTTCTGTTTATACCATGAAGAAAACTTACTTTTAAAATAATACAGGACTTAAGTGTGTCAGAAATTAGTTAATTCCGTATGGTACAAATTGCCACATTCTAAAGCTCTCTGTGGGCTTGTGGTATGTAACATGTAGTCATATTGCGTGTTAAAAATTTATGAGTACAATAAAAAAAGAGCATTAATTAAGGCGAGTCCCCAAGTAAATTTTTCGTGTTTTGGTTTTTGCATTACATGATTTTATGTTTCAAATATTTTTTATTTACAAAGTTATAAATTTTTTAATAAAAAATAAAAAACGAGTTTATTTTCATGAAAAAAACTTTTTATTATTTTGTCTCTAGATATTTAGATATTTAAAGTATGGATGTTATTGCTTTAATATCCAAAATAATGCTTTGTCAGTTCTTAACACCATGAAACGTGTAGTATTTAATACCATGTGAACAAATTAAGTTAGGTCAGAAAAGAGCAATAAAATCCTTTTTCTGAAATCGCTCAAAATATCTACTTTCTCGGCGCGACTTCAGATCCCAAAATTCGCTATTCTAGTATTTTAGTCTGTTGCTAAGCAACCATCATAAAACAGTACGAGAAGTTACTTTTTTTATTACATTTCTGGACGAATCTCGACGAATTATAATGAAAAAAACATAACTTTATGGAAAAAAATCTGTCCGCATGTCTGTAGTGTCGCGACAGCAGCCACAGCTTTTGAGATAAAGCTTTCAAATTTGGTACACTTGTTCTAAAGACCAAAGACAATGAAAAATTCGGTGATGAGCAAAATTAGCCAGGTGAAAGGGGGTTCACGGGACCCAAACTTTTTTTGTATTTGTCTACTATATCAAGCGAATAAAATATATTTTCCAAGTACTTAAATAAAGCTGATGTAAACTGAAATATTTTACACATTTGGCCTCATATAATAGGGTTAGGACAAATTTAATAGTATGACATTTGAAAAGGTCTAATTTAGTTACAAAAGTGTCAATGTCAATAACAAAAACTTATTAAAATATGTGACATGAATTATTAGTGACAGTATCGAATGACGCTGAAAATTAATTATTTGAAAATTTTAATGAAACATTTTAAGGAACGCTATTAAAATCTAATTGAGTTAATTGAAGAATTAAATAAACTGATTTTTTTAGATCAGGATGATATATAGTGGCATAAGAAAGTTATGTGCTGGCCACATCAGATATTTTAATATCTTTTTTATTTTGCTTCACATATTTTTTTTCAAAATTTGTTTAACATCTAAATTTTTTAATAGCCGGTATCATTTGTTCATCCAATATTATTTTAAAATCTTCTAGCATAATAACAAATGATAATTTAAGTCTTCATTTTGGAGTTCTTCTTAGGTAATTTCTTCATCTGAAGACATTTTATACAAATTATGTACTTTATTACTTTAAGAAAATAAAGACAATACAGAATATAAAATGGATTAATACCACAGATGCAATCATTACTTCAGAACTTTAAATTTGTCAGCTTGAAAGCAGTGATCCCGGATAGGGTTAAACTGAATGCTATACATTTCGAAAAATATGCAACACCACAGAAGTAGATACTTTATATAATGAAGTATGAAAAATTTACTGTATAAAGTGAAGTGGGTACTACTGAAAGTAGTAAATACTACGAAGAAAATGCTAAAACTTGAAGTATTAGTAAACACTTCATTTTTATTCATACTATTGACTAACAGTGGCAACAGTTAATACTGGTAGCAGATTAGACGTTTGAGTTGAGGTCTTTCGAAACATTTCTGCAAGTTCTACAATACGCGAGAGGGCTTCTTGTAACGTATATACCCCTCTACCACCATGGTAGACCTCCAACCCCCTGTTACTTCAGGAATAATATATCACCACCGCATTCTGCCAAAATGATAGCGGAAGTACGTCGCATATATGTCTAGTATAATTTTCTGAATTTTGCAACTTAAAATGTTGCAATTATTTTTGGCATCCTACTGATTGTGTTGTGCCTTATGTTTTGCCTTACAAATGAAAACTTTTTGCTTTTTTCTAATTTAGTGATTTAATTTTTTGAAAATAAAAGGGATTTTATGGTTTATATGAAGTTTTTTGACGCTTTAAAAACGCGAGTAACTTGTAATATTTTGACACATCTATGTTTTCTTTTAATGTAAGGGTCGATTATTGAAAATGTGGCCCATAAAGTGGGAGACTTCTTATTCTGTATTTGCTCCTGGAAATATATTATTTGCAGAGATTTTGGTAACCTTTTAGTCAGGCACCAGAGTATACGCTTTTCGATTTCCCTGGCAACAATTGATCATGTACATTTGTGCCACTTCTCTCATTTTAGGAGATATTTTAATAAGATTTAAACATATCAGCACTGATTCTGTGATATCAGGTACCGAAGAATTTCAACCTTAGAAAGTTTCGAAAATAATCAACACATACTTCGAAGAAGGCGCTTATGGATGAGATAATAATTGAGTTTTTTAAGTAACATGTAAAATAAGAATAATTTATATAAATGTAACTTGAGTAATTTATAATAATAGTTCTCAGGTTATACATTATACGTAAAAGTAACTTTTACTTTTGAGGGGTTGTAACTGTTTAGAAAGTATTTTTGAATTAATATTCATTAAGATTTTTTTCTTATTCTTCGATCTAGAAGTACAGGATAGAATATTCGACAGCTATTTTAATAATTTCTAGGCAACAGGTTGATTTATCGAGCTAACCGTATTTAAACCAGGAGTTAAATACATTTTCCAGCTGGATGGTTAACTTATTAACAAAATGCTTTAATCGATAACATAAATAATTGAAAAAATAAACACGTTAATGAAAATTTGACATTAATTCACCAATAAGGCATCTAAAAAAAATGATCGAAATTAGGCGTCAAAAAAATCAGCTTATAGTCACGAACAGCTCTAAAATAACAGAAATTAAGGATTGGGTTAACTTAAGAAAAATAAAATCAAGAATTAAAGTATTAGCTTATGACAATATGTAAATAATATATTTAATTGATCAATATTTATAAATGTAATAAATAAATAAGTAAATTTAAAAATTTTAAATTCATAAATGCTGTCCCAACAGTTAGTTATTATTACTTCCTCGCTCCTCAAAGTGAGAAAGTTATGTACTCGTAAAAAAAATTTTGAAAATTTTTATTGCATTTCTGGACGAATCTCGACGAATTATGACGTAGCACAAAATTTCAGAGAAAAAATGTTCTGTCTGTGTGGTTCGCGATAGCAGCTACAGTTTTTGCGATAAAGCTTTCAAATTTGATACACACATTATAGAGGTGAAGGAAGAAATTGAGTTCGTTGATGAGCAAAATCGGCCCCAATATCTAAAAAAAATATTAGTGACATTCCACCAATGTGACTTTTTTGAAACGTCAAAATGTGAGTTTTTAAACGTCAAAAAAATGTGACTTTTTTGAAACGTCAAAGTGACTTTTGAAACGTCAAAATGTGACTATTTTGAAACGTCAAAAAAATGTGACTTTTTTGAAATTTGAAAAATTACCTTTATTATAAACTCCACGACACATTGAGTTTTACTACGGTGAGGAAGTTCTGATCCCCAAGTAATTGGCAGCGGTTTTTATATTTAGAAAGGCAGAGTAATAAAATATCATTCGCTAGTAATAACGGGATTCTAGTAATAACTATGTTTAATTAACAATGATTTTACTGCTTTTTAACATTATTATTCTCCTCCGTTCTTTTTTAATGTGAGAAGATAAACGTTTTGACAGGCATCACAATATATCAGCTATAATAGGAGACAAATTTTTAAATTATATTGTGCTATTTCCAATGTTCTAAAGAAGTTAGCGGGATTTTATTAGATGTCATTGTTAAATAAAACTCAGTTGCTTGACATATTTTTAAAGAAGTAATTGGTTTAAAATAATAATAGGTATATTCTACTAGAATGAAAGTTGATTTTTTAAAATGTATATGATTCTGCATTATATAATAATGTGTAATCAATATCTATAAGTGGTCATGGACGTCGCCATTAAAATTTCTGGAGGGGGGGGAGCAAAATTTATAGAAATGCATCTGAACGTTACTTCACAGTGAATACTCGAAAATATTTTTGTTTATAAAATAAAAAAAACAAATTATCTGAAAGTACATGATACAGAAATATTTGTTTTGTTAGCATTGCTGCAATGTATTGGCATTGGCATTTGATTTAATTGCCAAGAAAGCATATACAGCTTTTGTTTATATAGGAGCGCGACACTTGTACTACAGCTGATCATTTTAAGTGCCTCAGTCGATTTCATGGCTTGATTTTTAGCTAGGAAAAAAATTACCAAACTATTCTTATATATTTTTTTCTGAACAATCCGATTTCGAAAACAAAAAACAGTTGAGCGTCAAATAAAGAAGTTATGGCTAAAAAACTGAAAAATGCTAAAATTAACACCCTGTATGTTAATGCGGAAATGGGCATATGACATTTAACTGCGTTTCACATGCATATTTTCACTTCCGGTTTCACTAAAAATGATTACAACTTTTCTACTTTAAGTGATACACCCTGTATATTAGATCAGTTTAAAGAAAATTTCTTTCTGAATTCAGCAATATACATTACACAGCCCCACAAAAAAAATTTTTTTTCTGACCTAGCAACGAGACGAGTATATCCTTATGTATTTTTGATCGCTGATTCCGAATCCGGGGTCAAAAAAAAGTCGTACACTCCCAAAAAAAAATTTTAGAGCCAAAAAACACCCCCTGAATCGTTTTGTTTAATATTTTCCGGAAAAATTTAATGTATTACGATAAAAATAAAGGTAAATTACAGCGTTCACCCTATCGGTATGAAACGCACCCCCATAGAGGGTGAGAACCACCCTCATCTGCCACCAAACCAATTGATAACGACAATGACTGAAAAACATTTAAAAATGTTTAAGTTTCGTTAGGTTTGCAATAAACTTACGTAAAATTCACGTAATACCCCAAAACTACCCCTATATCGTTATGAAATAGAAAAACGATATCAAGGAAGATGGGATGAACACATGATAGCAGACTACTGTTGGTCTCTGAAAAGAGACACGAAAGAACAACACAAACGACAGTCAGTAAGACGATCGTTTGAAAATAAAGTTAAAAGATACCATAAAAACAAAGATTAAAAAAAGAAGAATTAAAAGCTACTAACGTAAAAGTACTTCTCACCCCTTCAGGGATGCGTTTTATACCCAAATGGTGTTAAGATTGGTGACAAATGACTGCTAATATCCTAGCCATAAGGATCTCTGCAAATAAGAACAGCCATATAATGAAATCGTTATCAAATTTTATGTTTTTTTTTCTTTTTTCTGTAATTGAAGTTAAGGGTTGTTTTTCATAACGCTATAGGGGTAGTTTTGGGGTACTACGTGAATTCTACGTCAGTTTATTGCAACCTAACGAAACTTAAACATTTTTTAGATGTTTTTCAGTCATTGTCGTTATCAATTGGTTTGATGGCAGGGGGGGGGGTGGTTCTCACCTCTATGGGGGTGAGTTTCAAACCGAAGGGTGAACGCTGCAATTCACCTTTATTTTTATCGTAATACATTCAATTTTTCCTGAAAATATTAAACAAAACGATTCAGGGTGTGTTTTTGCTCTAAAATTTTTTTTTTGGGGGTGTACGACTTTTTTTTGACCCCGGACTTGGAATCAGCGATCAAAAATACATAAGGATATACTTGTCTCATTGCTAGGTCAGAAATTTTTTTTTGTGGGGCTGTGTTTTCATTGTCTTTCATATTTAATAATATATTGAGGTTTAAATTTAAAATAACAGCAGCACATCTTTTAAATCAATCATCTACGAAAACAAATAAAAACATTTAAATAATTCATTTATTTCAAAAAGTATTCTGCATATTTAATATACAACAAATCTTCGAAAACATTGATTGCTGCAAATGGAAGCAAATTGAACAAGAAATATGTAAATTTTATTAACAACCCCATATTTTAGAAGATGCAGAATAAATTTGATCAAACGTCTTCGCCTCTGTTTGTAGTCAAATGGTAATGTTTTTGAACATTTGTTGTAAATAAAATCTATGGAATTACTTTAATTTTTGAAATAAAATAAATTATTTAAATGTTTTTATTTGTTTTCATAGATGACTGTTTTAAAAGGTAAATTTGTTATTTTAAATTTAAACTCCAATATATTGTACGAAATGAAAGATAATGACAGTGTATGACATATTTTTGAATTCAGAGAGCCGTTAGTAGCTCCCCAAATTTTCAAAATTTTCTGGTGCGTACTTTTCCCTATATAGATCGATGCAGTTCCTGATGAGACACCCTGTATACTTGAACACTGCTTTGTTTGGTTGTCTAGAGCAGTTACTGCAAGCATTTAAATAGCACTTTGTAAATTCTGTGTAGCTGTTAAAATCAGTTTCCAAAGAGGTAATTCATTACTTAATTTCGAGAACCCTTTGTCCTAATACTTCGTTACTCTCTAGTGTTTCTTGATATTTCCTACTCATATACCACTAATGAACTATCATTAGGCGAGTGTCAGTGATTTTATTATTTTTAAATGTAGTATCTACCACTCTCTCTCTCTTTCAAATTTATTTCTAGAAGAAACAAGGGGGAAAAACAGCAAGCTCTTTTCATTTCACAGGCTTAAAATAATCGACGATAAACTCTGCTTTCACAAAGCTGTTTCATATCTCAAGGTAAGACTATACGTCACCTGATACAGATAACTCTTTCTAGTTTTGCAACTACAATCTACAAGAAATTATATTTGAAATGAAACAAATTGAGGAAATTTTCTTCGAAGCTAAAAGCGTTAATAAATAAGATAATTGTGTTAGATAATGTCGTTTTATGAATGTATTAAAAAATTTTTTTGGTGTGTCACTCCGTATATGCGTCAATATATAAAAAAACTATCTTTCCCTTTTGTTACTGTTCAGAATTAACACTATTAATCTAAGTCTTGAGTAATGCAACATGCAACAACTAGGTCGCTCAATTCAATTACATGATATCGAACTTACCTCCTAATTAAAATTCTAGACAATTTTTTGTCCTGATTGGAAATTTTGTTTTCCAACAATCAAATTATTATGCTGTGCATTTTAGTATAAAGCTTTAAGTAATAGGTTCACGTATAATATCTTAATCCACATAAATATATTTTCCATGAGAATATTAAGAAATTTCAATTAGATGATAAAAGTATGTAATATTTTTATAAAAATAGTTATTTGTTATACATGCGTTGTTATGAACAATTTCGATAAAAAATTAGTCGTAGGTTTGTAAGATAAATCTTCGGACAGGTCGATTTCTATTTTAAAATGCGAAGATTTGGGCTATACTTGTAATCATATAGAGTGAATAATGTTAAAGATATGACATCATTGGTGCGATGAGATTGTATTGAAAGGTTTGTGAAACACACCCTTTTTTTTGTTGATGATGTGTTTAATTTATACGAATATATAAATCGCCAAAACTGTAGATATTGACTTTGTAAGAGTGGTTTATAACCGATTATTAGGCTAATTCTCTTTCAAAAGACTGGACTGGAAAAAATATTTACAATTTTTAAGAGAAGATGTAGTTCTCCATTAAGAAATATATATCCTAACAAGAAAGAACCAAATCATCCTTCGGGTCAATTGTGGCATCAGCAAGACGGAGCTCTACCGCAGTATCTTCAAGATGTACACGAGCGCATTTTGATGAAATATTTCTCCAGAAGTGGATTACATGGAGAGGAACAATTGAATGACCTCTAGATCTCCTGAACTTACTTCTTTAGATGATTGTAGGCCAAAGAAAAATAATACTATTTGGCTGTGTAATAATATATATGTATAAGACGATCCATTTAAAAAAAAAAATTGTAAATATAAAGTGTATAACACTCGACCTGTACATACGGATTGTTCTCTTTAATTTTCGAAAATTATGAAAATTGTATGTAACAAAATTATTCTTGTGCAAAAAAGATCCCTAAAATATTTATTAGTTATGATTCAGCAATACTACTAATTTTGGTTTGTTTCAAACCATCCATTTTTACTTTCTTATATCTAATATAAGGAAGTATAGTAATCGTGATTTTTTTTCGACCTCGAGATTTTGATTGATATATACGTTTTGAACCCTCCTGAATTCATTCTCACTATTTTTTAAATGATGTCTGTCGGTGCGTGTGTGTGGATGTGTGTGTATCGCAATAACTAAAAAAATACTAATGGGAGAATTCCCAAATTTGGCAATTAAGTCTTTCAACAACATTTTAGGTGAGGCATTAAATTTGGTGAATATGGCCACCACAGAAGGAAGAAAGACAACTTCGGGATAAAAAATAAAAAAAATTATTGCATTTCTGGACGAATCTCGACGAATTATAATGAAAAAACATAACTTTATGAAAAAAATCTGTCCGCATGTTTGTAGTATCGCGATAGCAACCACATGAGATAAAGCTTTAAAATTTGGTATACTTGTTCTAAAGGCCAAAGACAATGAATAATTCGGTGATGAGCACAATTGGTCAGCTGAAAGGAGGTCCACGGGACCCAAACTTTTTTGTATTTATCTTTACAAAAAAATATATTCTTGATGAAGGATTATAAATCATGTCTACTATATCAAGCCAATAAAATATATTTTCCAAGTACTTAAATAAAGCTGATGTAAACAGAAGTTTTTTTACACATTTGACCTCATAAAATGGGGTTGTGATAAATTTGGCAGTTTGACATTTGAAATGTCTAATTTAGTTACAAAAATGTCAATGCCAATAAAAAGAAATTATTACAATATATGATATGAATTATTATTGACAGTATCGAACGATGCTGATAATCAGTTATTTAAAAATTTTAATGAAACATTTCAAGGGTACACTATTAAAATTTAATTGAGGTAAGTGAAGAATTAAACAGAATGATTTTTTTAGATCAGGATGATATATACTGGTATAAGTAGTTTTACTAACTTTATTTGGCAGAATTTTTTTCTTCAGTAATAAAGACGTGATTCTACTTAGACGATCATTAGGACACCCTATGTGGATTTTAAGTACGTAGTGACATTATGTATTATTAAATAAAGAATTTTACTCCATTGACCTCAAATTTGAACAATAATTAAAAATACGGCAATAGTACATAATATAATATGATTTAAATTTAAATCCCACTTCTTAAAACAGTGCCCACGGCGCATCCGCCAAAACTAGAATGAAACGAAAACTTACCGGTATAAATAAATAACATCGTACATAACGTCATAAATGGTTTTTAATACTCCTTTAATTATGATTGATAACTGTTGAAGCATATGGGTGGGTACGCATTAGCTGATATTAAATAATCACTTGTATATTATGAACTTACTACATTGAATAGATTATAGTTTACCATGTTTAAAATTTAATTAACCCATACATAAATAATTAAATTATAAATTTATTAATTCATTCAGAACTAAGTTTTCATACGTAAAAACATAAGTTAAAAATTACATAATCTTTGTGACTGTTATTGAATAAATTTTTACACAAAATATACAGGGTGTTTCCGTTTTAATGAGCAGGACTTCACCAGCGTATAGAGAAGGTCATTTTAAACAAATATTCTCAATGAACATACTACTCAAACCTCTTCGTCTTCGAGATACAGGGTGTTGAAATTTCTAAAAAAAAAAACGTTTTTTCTGAATTCGTAAATGGAAAGAAAGAATAATATTTTGCGTGGAGGAAATATTTGTTGATTTGCTTTCTACAAACGTGCTAATTTTCACGTTGATAGATTCACCAGTGGCGTACTTACTGGGTGCATTTTATTATTTTCTTAAAAAATAATGACACGCCAATTTCTTAATGGCAATATTCCACCATTTTTGGAATCCCCAGATATTTTAAGAAGAAAAACTATTCCTTAATTTTTTTCCTAGTTTGCACGGTTTTCGAGTAAAACTGAAGTTATACTGGGAACATCAATGTACACTGCAATTATTTAATCTCCAACAAAATTGCATTAATATTAGGTGGCTTTGGCTACAAAATATTTAGATTGTCAATCATATGACAGAAGTCAACATTGTCTTTTCGTTGTTTATTTCAATAATTTTAAAAAATCTGTCAATTTTTGTAACTTATATTTAGGCATTGCATTAATTCTTAATATGCCATTCCGATTTACCAATGAAGAGTATGCAAATATCCATCATGTGTATGGATTATGCGACGGAAATTCTGTTGAAGCTGCAGTGTGATACCGCGTAGGCGATTCCCGAATACAAGACATCCACATTTAGGTGTTTTTCGGAGAGTACATAAGATTTTTAGAGAAAATGGCAAGAAGTTAAGAGCAAAACAGAAATTTGATTAATGTTGTGAGGAACAGAAACAGGACGATCCTTCGATAGGGACTCATCTATGAGTATTCTAAAAGCGTCAAGAATTCTCCAGATTTCTGTTACTTTTGTAACTTTACGAAAAGACCAGCGACGTGCATACCATTTGCAGCCTGTTCAACGTTTACATCCAGGTGATAGTGAACACCGTTTAAATTTTTTTATTCAGTGAAGTGAGAAATAATCCAAATTTTTTCGAAGAAAATATTGTGGACTCGTGAATGTTGTTGCACCAGAAGAGGAGTAGTTAAATTTCACAACCTGCATGTTTGGGATCACGAAAATCCACATAGAATTAGGCCAAGAAATTTCCAGAATTAGTTCAGCGTAAATGTATGGCTTGGTTTATGGGGAAACAATATTATTAGCCCATATTTTCTACCTCCCAGATTAACATCAGCATTATTTCTGAAATTTCTTCAAACAACGCATCCAGATATGTCGGGTAATTTTGATCTCGGTTCAAGGCGAAATGCTTGGTTTCAGCTTGACGGCTGTCTGGCTCATTAATGATGATTAGTTAGAGAATGGCTTAATGCAACTTATCCGAATCTATGGATTGGACGTAGCGGACCAGTTTCATGGCCGCTCCGTTCTCCAGATCTCACTCCTATTAATTTTTTTGCTTGCGGTTTTATAAAAGATGAAGTTTATTCTACCCCAGTTGGCAGCAGGGAAGAATTATTGTGTAAATAAATAAACAACTTTTCCCTAAACCGGCCTATTTTAATTTGGTCCAAAAAGGGCCTATGGCCTACTCTAATACGAACATCAAATTAAAACTAAAAGGAGGGTCTTAAAATATGAGGATTCCAAAAATTTTGGGAATTTTCCCTTTTAAAAAAAAGGGTTTTTAGGGGGGCAGTTCATTATAAAGCGATGCCGAGCTATTTTACCCTAGTCTCGTACCGAGTTTCTCTTTTAGCCATCTTAATTTTGGTCCAAAAAAAGGACCCATGGCCTACTCTAATATCGTCTATTGTAGCAGATACAGCAAAGTTATTAAATTTTACTCGAAAACCGGGCAACCTAGGAAAAACATTAAAAAAATAGTTTTTCTTCTTAAAATATGAGGATTCCAAAAATGGTGGAATATTGCCAATAAGACAATGGTGTATCATTTGTTTAAGAAAATGGTAAAATGCACCCAGTAAGTACGCCACTGGTGAATCTATCAATGTGAAAATTGGCACGTTTGTAGAGAGCAATTCAACAAATATTTCCTCCACGCAAAATATTATGCTTTCTTTCCATTCACAAGATAATCGGAATAACCAATTTTTTTCTTAGAAAGGTCAACACCCTGTATCCCAAAAATGAAGAGGTTTGTAGAGTATGTTCATTGAGAATATTTTGCTTAAAATGACCTTCTCTATACGCTGGTGAAGTCCTGCTCATTAAAACGGAAACACCCTGTATGTTCACTGGTTTTCTTAATTCTAGAATTTTCTCACCCTTTGTTTGGGTATTAAATAGTCATCATTTAATAAGGAATTTTTTAAATTTTGTTCTGTACAAAAATATCTCTCACAGATATAAGAGTGTTTTCCTGAGTAATCACTACTTGAGGAGGTGAGCCCTCATGTTATTTCGTGGAGAGGAATTCATATAAACATATATCTTAAATGCTTTCGTTTTTAAAGATACGGGCTTTGAAAATTTACATTTATTTTGAATGTTTCTCTCACACAGTTTTTGAAATATTGATTTAAAATTCGATACATGCATATTTTTTTGCAAGATCTGTTATCCTATGGTAGTTGTACTGAAAATAATATACCGGAGGATATATTTTGGGGATTATGTGCCGTTTCTGCATCCAAACTTTTTTGCAGTGCTTTTGTTTAGAAGTAATTGAATAAAATAATTGCATGTTTTAAGCTTTAACGAAAATATATTAATATGGTACATAATATGTTGAAAACATAACCATAATGCAACCTTCAATTCGCCTTTTCATTGACTGCTGAATACGGAGAACATGATGAATTGTACCACAAGCTTGGATTTTGCAATTTTGGAAATCTTTCACGTTTTGAATAGGGATAGTAAACACGACTGTTTTTAGATGGTTCTATACGAAAAGATCTAAGAGGCCTGGTGATCTTGGAGGCTACGGTTGTGGTCCTTGTCGACCTATCCGACAATCTGGATAGCATTAAATTCACTAACATCAGATGTGAAACAAACAGAAGCTGTTCATGGCATTAGTCACTCCCTGTTACATACAAAATAAAACGTATAAAATGATCTTTAACTCTTCAACGATACGCAAAAGTATTTTAAAATTTCCAGTTTCACTGTAAATGATAGGTAACTTTCTAATTTGGATAGAGCATTAAAATCAGATATAAATATGGCATATGGCATCTTTTTTGTTTATTATTTACAAAACGATGTTAAATGTAGAAAACAGAAGATTTATAAATTTTTAATAAATATGTTGCAAATGAGACAGTTGCTTCATTATTAACTGTTTTATTGTATTTTGTATAAAGATATTATGTACAATGATTTCAAATTAGTTATCTTTTTATGTTTTTATAAATTAACTTTTTTAAATCGTTATTCTATTTAAAATCGAAAAACAATAATTAAATAAATCAGATATTCCACATATTGATTGTACAGGGTGGACAAATTTCGACGTTTGTATAGGGTAAACCGGTAACTGTAAGAGATACAAAAAAATGGAATTCTAATTGAAAACAAGAAATTGCTGTCGTCTTTTATTTGCGAGTTATAAACAAAAGTTCGATTTTTCGACTTTTTGACACATGTCAATATCTTGGTTGTTTGTAAAGTTAAAAAAAAAACAACTTTTACATTCTTGAGGCATTTTTTTCTGTATAATACAGTGGCGTCGAGGAAATTTAAAAAAAAGGTGCAACTTCGAGTTATGGCATAAAGTTGTATTTTTTTTAAATGGAAATCATAGTTGGCTATGGTGTAGTTAAAAAGGAAATTTTCCTCTCTCAAACTATATATCATATGTAGGGTCGCTTTTGACGTGTAAGTATTTAATAGCAAAAATAATTTTTAGTAGATTACGTCTTGCGTTTTTTTTTATTTATTCCAAGTCATCTATGACAGTGTTTATCCGCTTGTCAGTAAATTGCATGTTAATAATTTTGTTTCCATCATAATTACACCCCATTTAATAGTAAAAGTAAAGATGTCTTATGAAAATTACGAGAAATATGATATGCTAGAATACTTTATTCAAAGTAATAACAATTGTGATATTGCATCAGAAATATTTCAATCGCTATCTAGAAAGAAGACAATCTAGTAAAGCTATTTTTAAGAGATTAAAAGAAAATCTCATTAATTGTGGATCCTTCAACAAGCCAAAACCAAAAAGTGAATTTGTCTCAAAAAACTGGATCTAGAATGCGTCTTCAATTTTTTTTATCTCTTACAGTTACCGAGTTATACTATACAAACATCGAAATTTGCCCACCCTGTACTATGTGAAATCGACCTTAGTTTTATATTAATTTTAAATTGAGGAACCATTAAAAAAAGTCGATTTATAAAAACGCTGAAATGTAACCTATTTAAAAGATCGATTTCACATAATATATTGAGTATCGATTTCGTAATCTAATGCCCTAAAGAACATTTATACTTCTTTTAACACAATACCCCATTTCATTACTACAGCTTCTTCGAACAGTCATTTTACTTGTTTAAGAAATAATAAAATAAAGCAGAATGTGAGAAAATATTTAAAGAGGTTCAAGTTCTTTAATTATTAGATGACTTCAGTACTAAATGAAATATGTAAAAGAGAATTTAAGTTGATGTGTGAAACATCTGAAGTTTAAATTACTGAAACCCTAAAAAAAGTTGTTTTATAAAAATAGACAAATACAACTAATTTAAAATCATTGCACTTTATATATGCGCATAATACAACAAAAAAAAGGCCAATAAAGAAATAGCTCAGTCTAATTTGAAACGTATATTTAAAATTTTTATGTCTATTGTGTTTTCTGCATCAATATGTTATTGCTGATAATAAAGAAAAACAAAACTTAAACACTGAAGTATGCCATATCGTCGAAAATCGAATTATATAATATCATTTCTCTAAGTGAAAAACAAAAGAAGAGGTGGAAGATATTTCAGTAGCATCCGGTATATTCATATTATAAATAATAATCACAAATAACCCGCGATTCCAAGTAATATAGTAAATAATTTGGGGGATCGTGTTGACCACATTGGTAAAAAAATAGAATTATTTCTCTAAAATTGGTAATTTCAGCAGAAAAATACGAAACAACGATATTGTAAACGAGAATAAGACAGTAATATTTATTAATATAAATATGCTCAATCAGTTTCGTCAATTTTACTGTTTTTGGTTACCATGAATATTATAAATTTTTCTTTTCTTCCTTGGGGATTACTACCACATGAATAATTCTTGGTGATCTAAAAAATACAGTGAGTTACCGAGTGTAAACAGTGTAATGGAATTATTGACTGTTTGTATTAAGAAAACTTATTTTCAGTTAGATAATCAAGTGACTTCTATCAGCAGAATTTCAGTATGGCTATGGGATCTGCATTATCTCCAATGAATATTAAATAACACATTTATGGAGGATTTTGAAAATAATTATATACCAAATTATGTACAGTTGATTTCAATAAAAACTGGTACACTTTCTTTTAGCTATGTAAATCATTCGTTCTTTGATTGATATTAATAATCTTACAAATGTCACTTTGACGTTAATCAGTGGCGTCATTATTAAAAATGGTTCGACATCTAACAGATATTCAAAAATTTCGAATTGGTTCTAAAATTGAAGATGGTTGGTCCATAAGAAGACTTGCTGCTGAATACAATGTGAGTAAAACCACGATAATGAGTGTTAAAAAACAATGGGAAACCAACCAAACGCTATCCCGTAAAGTTGGTTCCGGTAGGCCCAGAAAGAGCAATAATCAAGAAGATGAAAATCTTATAAATTACCTAATAGAAAACCCTTTTCAGACTGCAGTAAATGCAATTTCAGAGACAAATTTCCCTGCTTCGGTATCTACTGCTTGCAGAAGAATAAAACTACAAAGCGACTTGAAGAGTTGTTCAGCGGCTAAAAAATACAAACTTTCAGAAGAAAAGAAGCAGGGTAGGATTATTTTTGCACTCAACTATATAATCAATGATGAAAACTTCTGGGGACAAGTTGTCTTTTCTGACGAAAAGGTTTTTAAATCCTGTAACGATGGACATGTTCGCGTATATAGGCCTCCTTCTACTAGATACGACGAAAAATATACTTTCGATCCACAAATATCAGGAAGGTTTTCAGTCAATGTCTGGGCTTGGATGAGCCTAAATGGGTTAGGTGTGTGTTGGAACAGTGGTGGTCATCTCAATTAGACGCTAATGGAGCAATGACAAAATATTAGTTAATTCTGTATTACGTAATTGAAGTTCATTTATTTTATTTTTTTTATTGTATTTGTATGTTCAGTTTGCACTGTTTACATTTTTTTTAATCTCAAGTGGTATTTTTGTGTTCTTATTTTAATTACAACCATTAGTAGAATTATCCGTAACAAATATTATTTTTTAAACAATAATATGGCAGGCTTGAAAATGTTTTGAAAAAGTTATTTTCTAATTATTCTTTAAAATTCCATTTGATAAAATAAAAGAGAAAGGTTTAATAAGTTTAAAAACACAAAGAAATCCGATCTCCTCCAAAAAACCCAGGTCCGGGGTAAATCACTTCTTCTCCACCCCCCTCTCGACATGCCTGGCCAGCCCTATTTACAGACATATGCACACAACTAAACTATTAAGATTGTCGATTACAAGACTTGTACCATTTTTTTTGAAATCAAGTGTACATAAACCTTTTATTTGGTGGAAATATGTCGACAAAATTTTTGCAATTTGGCCTCATAATATTGAGTTATTACATAATTTAAAAAAAAACATTAATGATAAAGAAGCATCCATTAAATTCACTTTGGAAGTAGAGAGTAATAATGAATTACCCTACTTGTATATTTTGGTTAAGAAACATTTTAAACTAGTGTATCCAGAAAAATTACACATACTAATTAATAGGTCTTTAAATTTTAAATCTAACCAGGCAATTAATGTTAAAATGGGTGTTGTTAAATGTTTGTATTACAGAGCAAAAATAATTTCAACTAGAACAGACTTAATAATCCGGTATATTAAAAACCTGAATATCAATATACAACAATAATAATTTCTAGAAAAAAATAATAAAATAATGATTCGATATTACAAAGGCATTCTTTCCAACCTAACATGATAATAATAATAAATACCTATATATTTTTATATTTAATACTGACATTCTTATCTGACTGTGCTAGTATAAAAGTTTTAGGCATATAATGAAACAAAAACAACACTTCCAGTATATTTTATCACAGAAACTATTAAAACAACTACTCAGTCTAGGAGCAAGAACTGCGCTGAATTAAATAACAGTCTCCTCTGTATTACAAGCAAAAAATATTAAGATTGAAAAAATATTAACTCACCAAAAAAGGAAAATTTTCACTCAAGAAATGATTTCCTCCAGTTACAATACAAAAAACCAAAACCCCTAATCCGATATATATATATATATATATATATACATATATATATATATATATATATATATATATATATATATATATATATATATATATATATATATATATATATATATATATATATATATATACTTTGAGATCCATTTTAACAAAAACAAAACCGGTAAATTGTGAGCAAAATTCAAAAAACTGTGTTTACAGCATTTCATGCGAGTGAAATAAACATTATTTAAAAGTTAATTTTTATGTCTACACTATCTTATCTCAACAATGTTTGTGGGTAATTTGACAAACAATAAAACACATATTTATCTAAATTGGCAGGTTTCTGCATTTACTTACACGCAACAAAGTTATTAAGTTAGAAATGATCAAAAATACAATTACCAATTTAGCAAAGTTTTTTTATCATCATTAACCAGTTTCGTCAAAATTCTATTGTTACGATATAACTCCAAACATGAAACAATTCACTACACTAATTTTTTTTTTTTTGTAAAATACATGTCTGAATAATAAAATTCAGTCAAGATCAAATAGTTACATACTGAGGTTAACAATCGTAAATCTTTTATTCTAACAATTACTAAATTGCAACAGAATAACAAGATCTCGTTGTTAATTCTTAGAATCATATATCGCTCAAGTAGGTAATTAATAGAATGAAGAAGAACCCGCCTTAACCTCCGTAATACCTTCATACATGTCCCTAAAGATACTTAATGATAACAATCAATAGCATGGTCAAACCACTATTATACTAAGTTTTTTATGGTGATAAAAAAACTTTGTTAAATAGGTAAGTGTATTTTTGGTCACTTTTACCTTATGTTAAAAAACTTTGTAGATTCTGATGAAGGCATGTAAATAAATGTAGAAACCGGTCAATTTGATTTAATGTTTGTTCAATTACCAACAAACATTGTTGAGTTAATAAACATTATATCATCCAGACCTCTCAACGTAAGGTTAGGTGTGCACAAAAATTATATTAGGAAGGGTGAAATTGAAAATTGCGAATATGCTTGCGAAAATAGACATAGAATAAATTGGAATTCGGCAAAAATTTTAACGAAAGAAGCAAACAGCAAAAAAAGGAAAATTAAATTCTCGGCAATAATATTATTGAAAGACGGAAAATGTTTATCCCATTGCTCTGTAGATTTTGGTACAACGTGGTTACCGATGTTAAAAGAAGAATTGAACAAAATTAATATTGTATAATTTCTAAGTATCAATAGTTCTATGTAAGTATCTATGGATATTATATAAACAAATAACAGATAATGTGTCAAGTTTTACGCTTGACATATTCTGTAAAAAAACGAAAATACATAACTGAAAAAGGAAACAGATTCGTTTCCGATACGTTAGAGAAATATATTATTTTTTTTGTCTCAAATTAGTTGTCAAAAAAACACCATCCTACTGATCTTTTGACATAAGGTCACAAGAGCAGTGGCTTATTTTTCCAGTAGCATACTGGGTAACTAACTGTGTTTTTTAGATAATCAATTATTCATGTGGTAGTAAGCCACAAGAAAGAAAATACCACAAATAACGCTCAGACAATACGCTTATAAAGTTTAAATTGCCAAAATGAGAGCAATTTTAAAGAATGTGTATATTATTCACACATATGTAATGATATTGATCTTAGGATTTTTTTATATTACCTTTTGAGTTCAAATCATAAAATAAATTCTGAAATAAAAAAGATATCTGAAAAGCGCAATGTTCGTTCCTCTTTTATTTGAAATCAATAATTACTTAATTAAATAATTAAGAATTCCTACAGCACTGTGCTGAAACGTGGGAATACGCAGCCTGAATAAAGTTTCATATTTACTAATAATGTGCATAATAACAAATAATAAAAATAGCACTGTGCTAAAACGTGGGAATATGCAGCCTGAATAAAGTTTCGTATGTACTAATAATGTGCATAATAACAAATAATAAAAATATAAATATGCTATTGCATTCTTTAAATTGGTAATTTTCTTAAAAAATTTTGTACGTATTAAATATTAACATTTACATTTGTAATCGTTTATTATTATTAATGCAGGATAAATAGAATGAAATGTTCTTGGTTAGTTTTACTTTCGTGGTAATGGATAATCATAATTAAAACATTTGTAAAGTATTTAAAAAAAAGAATATTTATTACCTCCACATATGCATATGGTGCTATTTTCACTCGATTTACCGGGCTTTTAGGGTTTGTTTTTTGCAGGTTTTTCGTCTTGTTTTGGTTTAGGAGGAATCTTTTTATCAACGGATATCTTTTTTAAAAATTTTAATTCGATTTTATTGTTTAATTCCGGCATTATTGTCTTATAATTATATTTTTTAATAATAAATAAGTGCGTATCGGAGAGTTAGGTATATTACAAAAATATATGTTTGTTTATAATTTAATATTGCTTTATATCTTATTAAACTATTTAATTTTATAACAGGTACATAATTACAAAAAAATACATTTATCTATGCATAGGAAATTCTACTTTGTGGTGATTATAACATTTAAGCACAGTTATACAAACATTTAAACATTAAGACACTTATTAGTTTACGTTTATTTAAAATATTTTGGTAAAAATAGGAACAGATTACATATTTACATCTAACTTTTGTTTATAATGTGTTTACATTGAGCTTTATTATGTTTTGATTTATGTAAAATATGGACATTTAAAGCGTTTGCTAATTTAATCACAGTATTTAAATTATTAAATATGAGTTTATATTGAAAAAAAATATATTCTTTGACTTTACGTTCGTTATTCGGCGAAATAGAAAGCATGCGATGCATACGAAACAACTGAAACACCCAAACTGAAAGCTTGCGAGAAAAGCCAATAGAAGCCCGATTTACGCAGCTTAAATCTTGTATTTCAGCGGCAAAGCACTATTTGAAAGATTTGATAAATTTCTACGTGTTATAAGCAGGCAAAAGCATTGTTTTCTTTGAATTTTGTTAAGTGTTGACAAGTTTCACTTAGAAGTAATAAAGGTTTACAATTTAATTTATTTATCGTGTTCTGTGATTCAAATTAGAACTTTATTAAATATAGCGTGACAGAGTCATGTCAAGAAAATTATGTTTTGTTTGTCGTGATACTAATCTGTTAACAAAATCTACCGTGTACGTTTAATAACATTATTAAAATATGGTTGCTGTAAATTACGCTCTACCATTTAATTAAATGTACTGATTAGTTTATTCCCTTTTTGTGCAGAAAAACTACTTAAATTTATCTCAACATTGTTGGCAAATAATTAACTCTAATTGATTAAATTACATCAAAACAAACAACATAGCGTGAAGTTAATATTAATGGTATATACTAAGATTATTGGTGTGTAAATAACAGGCCCTTTTTCTCACAAACTCTTTATTAATGTTACCGGTTTCGTGCTATTTACACTAAAAGTATTACCATATCTCCAGGCAACAAGACTAAAAATTATCTGAAAATATTAGAAGAAAATAAATAGAAGTCAAAATTGGTGAATATAAGGTTAAAATTGTAATGATAAAACTTACGTTAAAATACAAATATACAAAGATTTATATATATTTGTATTTTAACGTAAGTTTTATCTTTACAATTTTAATCTTATGTTCGCCAATTTTCACTTCTATTTATTTTCTTCTAATATTTTCAAACAATTTTTTAGTCTTGTTGCCTGAAGATGTGGTAATACGTTTAGTGTAAATACCACGAAACCCGTAGCGTTAATAAAGAGTTTGCGAGAAAAATGACCTGTTATTTACACACCAATAATCTTAGTAATATGGACTCACACGGGTAACACTTCCCTAATTTAATGGTATATGTTTACTGATTCACCTTAGTTTTAGAAAGCCAAAAATAATAATTTTATACATAACGTCGTAAGAATATACCGGTTTAATTTCCTTTATACTAACTGCGTGTGGTTTAATAGGCAGATTATAAATGATACGTTAGTCAACATTTCTAGTTTTTTTGCTTTTATTATACTTCTGTCCTAATGGAATAAAAGACATAAAACTAGCAATGTTGAACTAAAACCTCAATATATCATTAGAGCTAAAATTAAAAGGGATGATGATGTAGGTTAACAATATTTAAACAAAATAGTATATAAATAATAAAAAAGGTTCCGTCCTCATTCCTAATGAAATGCACTTAAATGAAACTGAACATTCGGAAGGTATGACTATCGAAAATGCCTTTGCATCAAATTTTAGTAGTGTGGACAATGACAGTATAGATAAAGTTAACTTAATGAGTAAACATCATCCATCATATCTACTTTTCGCTGATGACTTGAAAATAGACAATGTTAATGATGGTAATAAGCTTCAAATCGATATGATATATATGTGGTCAATAAATAATAAATTAAATTTTAATATAGATAAATTCAATGTAACGACATTTTTCCGCAAGAAAATGCCACTTATATATAACTATAATATTGAAGGAACATTATTGGATCGAGTTGAAAAATTGCGTGACATGGACGTTACATTTGAACCTGAACTAACTTTTATTAAACATATATCAAATATAACTAAAAATGTATGGATTTATCGTACGAAACACCAGGCGGTTTATTAACATCAAATGTCTAACACATATTTATATGTCTTCTGTCAGAAATTTGTTTGGTTAGAATATGCATCTCTTGTATGGAGTCCTCTATAACAATATTATATATATATACATACATACATACATATATATATATATATATATATATATATATATATATATATATATATATATATATATATATATGTAATAATAATTAAAAATCTTTTTTCAAAATTAAAGATAAAAACGATATTTTGGTGATGTCCAATGTGGTGTATTGCATACCATGCAAAAATATGTTGGCCTAACTAGAAGGAAAGTTAAAGACCGTACAACTTCCCGCAAAAGTGACATCAGACTTAATAAACCGTCTTATACTTTAGCCAATCACCCATTATTACATAATCATAATGTTAATTATAATAATGTTCAAATATTAGATTTTAAAATCAACTATCACAAACGTAGTTTCTGGTTACTCGAACTGAAAATTTTCAGTTCGAGTAACCAGGAAGCCGCAGTAAGCAGTTATCGGTTAGAACCTGAAGATGGCAGATGAGATTCTGCCGAAACGTCGTTCAGACAACCACGGTCCCTCTCGGGGCCTATCACCTACGCGGGAGTATACCCGGAAAACGAATTTAACATTCACCACCCGCGAAAACCTGAAAAACAACATATATATATATATATATATATATATATATATATATATATATATATATATATATATATATATATATATATATATATATATGTGTATAGGTATTTTCAATAATTGTGCATTTTTTGGTCGTTTTTATTAAGATTTATACTCCACTTAATGAATTGCGAAGAAAATGATTCTGTTATTGATTTACTATTGCTATTAATTATTTATAATTTAAATTCTTTTTAAACGGTAAATTTTTTTTGATTTTTTTAATAAAATGCACTCTCCAATACTATTCAAATAAAATCATCATAATTAGGTGAAAGTTAAAAATAAATAAGAATGATTAATTAATATTTTCAATCGTCACATCCGTAACAGAAACGGAGAATAAATCCCTAACATAACCTAATTTATTTGATTTCTGCTGATTTTTT
The DNA here is from genome assembly GCA_029963845.1 of Rhamnusium bicolor. NCBI lineage: Eukaryota > Metazoa > Arthropoda > Insecta > Coleoptera > Cerambycidae > Rhamnusium > Rhamnusium bicolor. The sequence continues at coordinate 36,537 of JANEYF010001140.1, forward strand.
TTAAATATTTAAATGTCGACGTTTTAAAACAGGTACAAATAAAAATTTTTCTTCACACTAAAGTAAAAAAAAATCTATGTGAATGAATTTATTGTTGTGTTTATAATTGAATAAGTCACCAATTACGCTCTCAAACAATACGTAAAACTGGCAATACTGCGGTACTGTCTTCGCTTTCATTGGCTGCTGATGTTTGGCGATGAACTTAGTCGTATGACGTCATACGACTAAAATTCAACTCTGTTATTTTTTTAACCACTTTCCGGGGCTCAAAAAATTCTGTGAGCTCATATTTATAAATACTGTCGAATAAGCAAATAAATATATGGGAAATGCCCATTACTGGCATAAAACAATTAGCTGGTGGTTGTACTTGTTGACTGGTAGCTCAGTTAGCAGTTCGTGAATAAGGGCTTGAACTGAGTTTTCACCAAAATCTAGGCTGGGCGCCAGGACTTTTGCAAGTACCAAACAATTAAGAGTTTAACTTTAATAGAAAAGATAGCGTTAATTCTTGAATTCAGTTTGGGACGGAAGTTGAATAATAAGATATTATTAAGTAAAAAAGTATAATAAGGTAGTATAAGTATTTACAAAATGTACACAGCCTCATATGGCCTCTTTTTAGTTAAAAAATGCAGTTAAGAGGTTGAAGATTGACAGAACAAACAAAAAATGATGTGACGTTATTTAGAAAAGTGACTGATTTCTTACAAAAATGCTTCTGAACAAATATAAAATTTTACTGGGGACGAAGATCTTACGTAACTTCAAATGGGTCAGTCCTGCGAGGAATCCACCAACGCCTAAGCTCTGAATGGGTTAGGTGTCAGTTTGAATCAGCACTGTCAGTATTGTTGTTATCCTTGAGACGACATGCCAATTGAATAAAATATCGTTTTTCTGCTCCACCCAGTTTACAATGTTCAGTTCGATCCACCAGTTATATCCTCTTCTCTTGGTCCAGGTATTTACATAAAAAGGCGACAGTTTTATGAGATTAGTACTATAAGCAAAACAATGTAGAAAGCTGTGACGTTTAAATTGTCCAGTTACGTAGAAAAAATATGAAAGTTAACACAAATTTACAGAGTAAATTGCAAACTAACCAAACTAGGATTTGTATCTCACAATACCTTAGGAAGTTGAAGACTTGAACTAACTTAAGTAAGAATAAAAGTTGCTACACAAGTAGATTTTATTTATTTTTAATTCTTATGTGCCACAATTTGTAACATTTTTTACCGTCTGCCAAATTAATGTTGATACGTTATTGATTGCAATACGCTTTTAAAAGAAGTTTTATTTAGCTTTTTTAATTAGATTGTTTAGTTTATTTTTATATATACGATATCTTTCTTTTAGTGTAGTATTTTCTTGATTTAGAATTACTTGTTGATATCACCAACACAACCCTCGCTTAAGATTGCATAGCTGCCTCGTATACGTTGATATTCAAGCCGTTAGACGACGCGCCAATATCCATTTGGCATGATGACGGTCTCGGATGCTAGGGCCAGGCAGGACTATTGCCTTTTTACCCTAGTCATCGCTGTAGACCTGGACCAGCCTCGTGCAGGGCGGGTTAACTTACTTTTACGAACAGCCCCACTCACAAATGTGAGCGGTGCTGAAGATTTCGGTCAACCTCCCTGGGTCCTGGTTGATGAACCCTGCTGGCTAGGGCCTCTTCTGGCGCTCTTCTGTCTTCGTCTTCTTTCTTCGCCAGCTTGTCACCCCCGGGGGTAGTCATCTGTCTGTCAGGGACTGTGTGGATATTCTGTGACTTGGGATTGACTGCCAGTACACAAAGTGTCAATTGACACATTGTCATCTGGATCATCGGACAAGGTGAGGATGAACTGTGTAGCTCTAGGAGGTGAAGGCCTAAGTGCTTTCTTAGCACTTTCGTCCTTCACGGAGTCAGGGGGACAACGGGCACTGGTCGGTTTACTGACCGGCGCCCGCAAGGTTTGTGGGAGGGTGGTTGGTCGTGTCATCTCTTTTCAGTGGGTTTGGTCCATCTGTAAGGAAAGGATTAGTTATACTTACCCGTTATCCAGTAACTGTACCTTCGGCCTCTTGTGCCTCGGTGCGTCGGCCGGATCATAGGAGGTGGCCCCTCTGATCAGCGGGTTACTGTGCTCCTCAGCTAAGGTGTACAGTTTCTTCGCTCTATCCCGGAAGATTTCGGTGACTGGTGTGTACTCCAGGTCCCTGAAGATGTCAGCGTTTCTAACGTACCATGGTGCGCCCACCGCTGTCCTGATGGCCACGTTTTCCACGGCTTGGATCTTCTTCAGATAGGTCTTCGCTTGGTATCCCCATGCTACGGAGGCGTAGGTCAGCTGTGGTCTGATGAGTGTTTTGACTAGCAGAAGCTTGTTCCTCAGACTGAGCCTGCTCTGGTTCCCTACCATCGGGTAGATGAGAGCTCTCGTCCGCTTGGCCTTTACCACGATGGCTTCGGTGTTCTGTCTCCATGTCAGGCCTTTATCCATGATTACGCCAAGGTACTTGACGGAATCGTGCCATTGGATGTCCTCGCCGAACATGGAGACGTGTCCTGTGGGGGTTTCCTTGCGTCCTTTCCTGAAGAGAATCGTCTGGCTTTTCTCCGCGTTGACGGCGACTTTCCACTTGATACACCATTCTTCCAGAAGAGAGGCTGCCTCTTGGAATCTTCTGGTGGCTGTTCCCGCTCTCCAGGATCTGGCCGTGACGGCCGTGTCGTCCGCGTAGAGTGCCATTGCGGTGCCTTCGTTAGAAGACGTCGCAGAGTTTCACTTCGGTTCTCCACCTAGTTACTGACTGCGACTACCGTTTCGTAACTGTTCGTATCGAAATACGAGCATGTTATGTCGAATCTACGCTTGTTCCTATTTGAAAAGTAAAGTTTAAAGAAATAGACCTCATAATTTGGAAGATTTGAAGAATCGCATACAAGCGGAAATAATGTTTACTACAGATATCGTTGAATATGTTCAGAATGAAATAATTTTTCGACCTGAATAATGCCCACGAAGTGAAGGTCCATAATTCGAACACTTAATTTAGGTAATTTTTATATACGTTTTTGTGAAAGTAAAGCCTTTTTCCGATACCGTTACCTAATTGATTTATTTAGTATCTCCAGATTTTTACATAATAATTATATCATTGTGAAGGTCTTGATGACCTTCACCCAAATTGGTGAAAATGTATTTTAGAATAACAAAATTAGGGTCATTTCCGGAAGTGGATGGCTATGACAAAACAGACTATATTACCATATTTTTAATTTGCCATTTAAAAATAAAAATCGTCCGAGCATTTTATTATGATGGAAAAAATAGTAGTCATTTTATCTAATTTATGCTTTTTATCTGGAATGCACTGAATAAAAATTGCAAACATTTCAATAATTATTACATGACAATGGAAGGGTAGCAGTTGCTAGCGTAACCGATTAATAGGCATGATTCCTTATAGTGCGGTTACGAGCTCGACGTTTGCTGTTAATTCACCGTTAAAAGCTCTAGGGTCTCTCCTCATTACACAAATCTAGATTTCCTATATTTCAGAGAATTTATGCTTCGATGACCTAAATGGCGATTAAGTAATTTTTTTCCTAAACATTTATTATTTACTAGTGATATGTTCTAGTCCTTTTCTAATTACTGTTTAACTAGTGAACATACCGCGTGTTCCATAAATGCACAGTGCAAATTCAAGAACATGGAATATATCTTAAAATTACGTGTTCTATCACCTGTTTCAATTTGTAACAATAAAAATTGAACACTGTGTATTATATATGTATGTAGTGTCGAAGGGTGAATATCGTATTTATTTCATATATTTTATAGTGGTAGAGAGGTAAATATGCCTAGGGATTTTTTATTAGAAAAAAGCCATGTGTGATATTTTCGGAAAATGTTAAATGAAAGAAAATTAATAAAAAGGTACTCTTGTAGTATACGGCTAAGCTGCATTTAAATTTGATTTCAATATGGTATCCCTGTATTCAAAAATAATACCAAATTTCATTAAACTGGGAAATTACTCTCTAATGGGTTGAAAAATACATTTTGTCGATTTTCTTGAAAACAATACATCTTAGCCACGTATTATAACGGACACACAAAAAAATATATTTAAAATGAGTAAATCTATTTCAATGTAAAAATACACGGTACGTTCGTATACAATTAAAAATATTTTTTATATCAAATGAAGAATTCTATTTATTTGAGATTATTCTTAAACAGAAAACTACGTAGTATCAACTTGATCACTTAATCTATTCAAATTGGATGCGTAAAGTGGCCGGTGAAGTCACCTGATCTCACCACACTTGTTTTTTATATCTGGAGTTATATTAACCAACACCCGCCGTAACTCGTAATGACTGATGAGTAAAAAATATATTTATTATATAGATTAACTTATATACATCATATAAAACACATAACCATCGATATAAATATATGAAGTTTGTACCATAAATGGCGTGTAAATAGTCACCCTATTATTGGGACGTTGGCGAGTTAAAATCAAAGCTACATAAAATTATCAAATAATATCTGTAAAAAGTACTTATTTTTTATTAAAAGGTGCAAAGCAAGCGTTATGTAATGCTTGACGCACGCGGCACATCATCTCAGTTGGTATGGAATAATTAAATGATTAATTCCAACAAATCTAACATCAAAACTGATTCGACCTCCCCAAGAGTTTTTTGATTTTTCATGGCCCTGGTCTCTTCAGAGTTCAAAAGGTAATTTTAGAAAGATATGTTATAACAAATTTCCTGCGTACATTCAGTAAAGAAACATTTTCGTACTCCAAGTATTAACCACAACAGTGAATATTTGGGTAAATAATGGCTACCAGCACTTTTTTGGACCTGGTTTTGTAAAGAAAAATTTGTTTATCCAACACATCTACTCTATCCAGATGCGTGTTATATGACTTTCTTATACCTAATATAAGAAAGTATAGTAATCGTGATTTTTTTCGACCTCGAGATTTTGATTGATATATACATTTTGAACCCTTCTGAATCCATTCTAACTCTTTTCCGAATGATGTCTGTCAGTGCGTGCGTGTGTATCCGCGATAACTCAGCAAACGTAAATTTTTTTTATTTTTAAGTTTGTCTACATGATTGTCTATAATTAAGATTGAATATGAGCCAGATAATGCGTTTCTGGGCAATAAATACCCTATTGTTATTCACAGCTAGTCCATAAACTGCTAACTGTTGAATAGATCAACGAATAGTAAACAGTTAGAAGACCATGTTCATTCAGACAATTTTTTAAAGTTAATATTACGAAGTTTTGTTGGTTTTATTTTGAAGCATATGGAAAAAATACAATCGTTACAACTTAGATATTCATCTATGAGAGTTCCAAAAAATTTGAATTGGTTATCCACTTCAATGGGATGATTATTTAAACTAAGATGTAAGTTTGTAATTTTTTGATCTTGACCATTTGTGAAAATCGATAGCTACAGTTTTGGAATAATTTATAATTAGTCTATTTTTTTGACACCAATTATCAAATTGTATAAGAACATTATTTAGTTTGTTGATAAGATCTGAAGCAGTAGCATCTGAAATTATGATATTTATGTCATCAGCAAAAATAAACACTTCTCCTTCTAGAATGTAATGTGGAAGGTCGTTAATAAACATTAAGAAAATCAGCTGTCCTAAGATATTCTTCTGAGGGATGCCGAGTTGACCTTAATCCCCTCTGATATTTTATTATAAATCTTGACAGATATTTTTCTATTATTTCAAGAATGAATAGGTATTCCAATGTTGTAGTGAACCCTGTATGCCAAGTTTTGAAAACTTTTTGTTATAAATGTGAGACTATCAAATTATGTAAAAATATATTAGTATAATGGCTTTCAGTTTAATTATTATTCAATGATTCTTTGAAGTAACTTTTTTAAGGGTTCTGTTATTTAAAATTACAAATAATTCCGATATTATATGTATAAACCTAAGTTCGAATTTACGTATTATATTGAATATTAAATTCTTCGTCTAATAATTTAAAGAACTTACATATATCTTTTATTACATTCCCTCATTTTGTTACTAAATCTGCTTAAATATTATTTATTAAAAATGCAATTTGCCTAGTAAGAAAAAGAAGCGTTACCATAACAACTTTTCTTCCTTGTTAACAGTATTTGCCGCTTTGTTGACAATTCAGAATTCTCAACATCTATGAAGAATAATGTAAGAGATGTTTTTAATAATATTACTCTGATGCAATGAAACAAGAGATGTTACATTTTGAACAATTACTGTGATTTTAATAACACTAAAAATTTTTGCTAATTATTATTTTCTAACTATTACAAAAATTTATCATAGATAAGTATAACATATATCTTTATTTTCCCCGCTATTTGCCAAAATGCTGAAACTTGGATTATAAAAAAGATAATATGCAGATTATGTTTAGTACAACTGACTCAATAATGTTATTTTTAATTCTAATTACTCTGTTCTGTAAAATCAAAAATAAATAAAACAAAAGTATTCACTGCAAAACTTTAAAACAACTACCGATAGGTGTTTCTGCATTATTGCTTCATCAAGATGGCCCTTAGAAAGCCTCAAAAGTAACTACGAATTTTAGTAAACCTTAATGTAATAGATATTAATGGTTTCAGGGAACAGAATAATTTAAATTATATAGTGGAAATTCCTCGTAGGGATAGAATAATTTAAAATAAATTGGTATCCTCTTTTTGGTAAACGTTTAAAATATGGAGTAAAAAGAAATATAATAAAGATTTTTTTTATTTCTTTTAAATTATGTAATAAATTGTTGTTCTTTTTTATTTTGACTACTTGTTTTTACTATTATTATTATAAATTTTAAGTTAATTTTGATAGAGCTCCTGTTACAGTAATTTTATTTATTTAAGAAATTGTGGAAAAATATTTAAAAAAGGTTTAAAATCCTTAAGGTTATTAGATGAAGAATTCAATACTCAATGTAATACGTAAAAGCGTGTAACGAAGTGATTTTTCCGGTAATAGTTTTCTGTTGTAATAAAACCTAATTGGGCTCGTTTTCCCTTTGAAACAAAGTGGATTTATTTTATTAGTGCAGCCATTGGAAAAAAAATTCCCAACTAATTGTTTCAAACCGGTTTCTTTTCGGGGTAATTTTAGTTGGTTTTATTATCTTAATGATAAATCAATTATTGTGTTTATACTAAACAGCCGCTCGCTGAAGCCAAGTAAGTGGAAATTATTTTAAATTAACAGAGTAAGTGAAGTTGAAATTCTGCCTTTTATTTAAAGCAAAGGTATAAGTAGTAAATCTTTTTGTAAACCAAGAATCACTTTCGGCACGTAAAGTTGTCCATTTCTACGAAACCGACTACCATACACACAGACCTCTGAACATACCGCTTTTTCACTGAGTTATCCTAGTTTCTATCATACCGCTGATAGAATAAAGTGGTGTTCCTACACTTTAAAACAGGAACTGGGGTTCAAGACCGTACGGTGACGTCACAATCGAGCCAAGGTTTAATAAAAATGGATTTATTATTGTTTTCTGAGTACACTGGTATTCAATTTTAGGGGTCTCCTAAAGCATTGAATTCGTATCGAAATGGAGAATATCAACACGGAAATTATTGAACGTTCAATACAAATTATTTGTGTGCTGGCTAATATCAGATTGGTATTGGGGGACATTCTGAACAATTACGTTAAATGTTAATGTCTTTTTAATTATATTATAAATATTGTGTGTAACTAAATCACCACCCTGTACATACATGACATGAAGGCTCAAAACTGGTCGTCATTGATTTTCTCGAAAATAATTCTGGGGGTACAAAGTATCCCACCACCCAACAAGCATTCGCGTTTTAATTTTTTTTTCATATTGTATCAAATTAAGTCTGGAGTAGATTTAAAAATTGTTACCAAGTGTAGTTACTCTAAGATATCCTGATTGAATGACGCATTATTTGCTTTTCTTTTGCAACTTTGAAGAGCTGTTATTCTGCAGGGAAACATTTCTTGGATAACAAAATTTGTGGTGAATGATAATTTTCACACAAGATTTCATACCTGTTTTTTTGAAGTTTAGACATCCCGTATATAACTTTAACTTATGCAATTTATACAAAATTATCGATGTAACCTACAGGCATACTAAAAATGTACGATTGTTCGACGAATATGAAAATTTATTTGGAAAAGTCACAATTTAGTTATACTAATAAAAATGCAATAAATAATACTTAAATTGCTACTAAAATGAATTGTTCAATAAATATCGTCTGAGATAATATATAGATGTTGATTTATGACCATTAGTCTAGTTGTCTCCAATTTATTTTTGTATCATTCTCTTTCGATAAATGCTAAATTGTAACGTATGTGAGCCAATCTTTTAATATACCTTTCTTGCTATATTTGTATTTCATATATTTGGTCTTTAAAAACAATGAAAACTTTAGTACAAATTATAAAATATGCAATAGAAACGATTTAATTTTAGAATTTTCTGCATAACAGTCACGTTGCTATTCAGGTATGGTTTTATTTTAAGCTCTGAGAGAAAAGTTCTGTTTTTAAAATATGTATATCTGTACACAAGAACCAAACAGTATTAAGTCACAAAACAACAATTATCCAGGAGGGCTGTTAAAACATTTTAAAATCTAAAAGTTTGCCTAAACTTTGGTTTTAAGTAACCAAAGTTTGAACCCTTACATAATAGGAGTTTCTCTAACATTTCAATTAACACTACTAAAAGTATAACTACAATATTTCATCAAATAATTGATTATTATTAGTTGTGGGAGACTTAATATTTTATGGTTCTGATAATGAGATTCAATATTTTTGACTTAATATTAAAATGTGTGACTTAATATGAAATGATGAAATCTTGAAGGAACCCACTTCAACAGCTTCTGTAAATGGTTATATTTTTGTGTTGATATTGGACGTCGATTTTCTCTCACTGGTTTCAACTCCATACCAGTTATTGTAGGTTTTATTCGACTCCTACCCTTCCTATTAAAATCGATTTCCTCAAAATTTTCATCAGAAAAACTTGTTTTAAAGTAGAGTGTCCCAGGCGAATCCAATCTAAACTGCATATGAACAACTTTTGAGATGAGAAAATTTTGTTTGCTTTTTGTTTTTTTGTTAAGGCAATAAGGAGAGTTAGAGTTATCCATAAGATTGTTAAAGTTCTTGAAATCTGGTATCTCCATTTCAACTACTTCAAATTTGTTTTTAGTTCCACACATTCTAGCTAACTGTTGCCAGTCCCACGGGGTCATTATGGCAAAAGAAGGCAATCTTTTCATTTCTCTTTCAATCTGTGACTGAATAGAGTCTACCTCCATGTGGGTATGTCCTCTGAGGAGGAACTTATGCTCAATAATCTTTATGGATTGTTTTATTGTCATTATATAAAAATAAGCCTAAAATCATCTGAATATTACGATTCTGTGAAGGACAGTTATCACTCCATACTATTATATGCTCGCTCTCTGAATCTTTCATGGCTGACATATAATTGATAAGAGAAGAAGCGATTTCGTTTCCTCCACGGCCGCCTACGGACTCATTCCACATTAAGCATGTGGCTTTTTTTTTGGTAGAATCATATACAGCATAATTACACGACCAGAGTTTCAGAGAATAAAAACTTTGAGCATTATGTAGCAAAGGGGTTGGTAAACATTTTTTGTAGATCGACCATTAGCACTTTGAATCCAGATTTTTCAAGAGAGTTCTTATCTTGTTTCTTTAGATTGTATCTTTTTTTGTGTTTCTGACAAATGTTCATCATACTGTTGTTGTAGGTTAGTGCGCTCCTGAAAATTAGCTTCCCTTTAATTTTATTATAAATTCATCACATAGATCACAAATGTCAGTTGCGGGTGCTTTAAAAGACAAATTAAATTCAGTGTTAAAAATATCTGTATAGACCCATTGTTTCGGAATTTCTGCTTCTCGAATGTCTTTTTGTAAACATTCGTCTTTGAAAAGGGAATACATTCTAGAAATATTTAACTCGCCTCCCAAATATTTTTTCTTCGATCGATTTCTGCTGTAATGGGATTCTAGACAAGGGAATCTTTGAATGTGGTTTCTAATGGCAATTCTCATTTCATCGCTAAGCTTATTCGCCGGAACATGTTTTTCTCTTTTATCAGATTCGACCATGCCACCATCTTGCCTTTTACGCAAAATATTACGAATTGTTGTTTGTGATATGTCCAAGGTATTTAAAAAATATTTTTGACATACTCTTTGTTTGGTTCCTCTTACTATGAAGGAGTAATGAAGTGTAGTCTGTCTTTTATCGGTACGAGTTCCTGTTCTCTCTCTTCTTCGTTTTATTGGAAATTCTTCAACCGATGCAGCAATGAACTGCCTCTTCTGGTCCGTGTTAAAATCAGAATTCCAGTAACTTTTATGAATTTTAAAGCGGTCATCACCAGTAATGTGTTCTGTGCATTTAAGTTTGCATTTTTCTTTATCACAAGTTTCCCTCATTTTTCTTTTCTGAATGACAATTTCTTTTCTTGATAAGTGTTCCACACCACTTGCAATTTTGTCCTTTCTGATATTTTTCTTCCATATTTTAATATTCCTTTTCCTCTTCCTGCATCTTTCCACTTCTGTACAATTTTTGTTAATTTCTCTTCTCTCAAGACAACTACTATCCTGATCATTTTCTAATTGCACTTCCGATTCCTGATACTCTTCACTATCTTCATCACTCGTCTCCATATCATTGGTAGGATCATACTCGTCTTCGCTATGTGCGTCTTTTTTTCATCATCAGAATCAATGACAACTTCATTTAGATTATTATTTTCAGTATAACTACATTCTGTACTGCATGCAACATGAAGAACAGGCTGGTAAATTTCTTGAATACTTGTAGATGATATATCATTCAATAAGAGTACCGAATTGTCCAGAATATTAATATTATTATGACGATCGTCAGTTAAAAAAATATTATTTTCGCCTTCCGTAACAATAGGCTCACTAGCCACTACCGTGATATTACTTACATCTAAAACATTCTCAGGTAAATTACTGTTTGGATTAAATACCAATATATCCGCACTGATTGTCTCCTTTTCCACATAAACAGAAAAATTGTTATTTGTAAGCCTTGAAGAATCATCATTTACAAATCTACCAATTTCTTCTGCAAGAAATATTACCTAAAAAGTGAAAATATTTGTTAAAAATGCTTGTAATCATTCGATTTCTAAAGTATTTACCAATTCAGTATTTGTGCTCAATTTAGAGGTTACGTTATTGAAAAATGTTGTTAAAAATTCAATTAGAAACACAATTAACAAGTCCATTATTTTAAGCAGATGCAGAGAGAACTTGATCCAGCCCTCGCCTCTGTTTTCAGCAAAATGGTAATTAATGTTTTCGAACATTTGTTGTAAACAAAATATATGCCATCATTCAATTTTCTGAAACGAATAAATTGTTTATGTGTTTTCATTTCTTTTCATAGATGATCTTGTTTTATATTTGTGTTATTTTAAATTTAAACGTCAATAACTATCTAATTAAGCATGAATGTTAATAACAGTATATTATATAATGCTGAATTAAGACATAACTTTTCTTTAAATTGAGATGAATCAGAATGTATCACTTAAAATAAACAAGTTGAAGTAATTTCCAGTTAGAACGGAAAAATATGAATGTGATACGCATTTACAATCAGTGGATTATTACATGATCATTTCAGCATTAACATATAGAGTATTAATTTTTCTGTTTTTCAGTTCTTCGGCCGTAACTTTTTTATCTGACGTTCAATTGCTTCTTTATTTTTGAATTTGGAGTCCCAAAGTTTACTATATTTAGTAAATTTTGACAGTACTAACTAACAGAGTTTTTCAACATGGCTGACGGAGGATGCACGGATGGCGATACTCCTGAGAATTGCTTTAAATGTTGTAAAAATAGGAAGATTTGTCAAATCTGTGTATGTGTGAAGTGCGGTGAAATTTTCCACAACAGTTATTCTACAAGAAAGGGTTATTTGCAAATTGATGAACTAAGAATAATTTGCTGTTCAAAGTCCATAACATATAATACAAAACCTGTGATTAACCTCTCTTCGCTGGAAATGGAAAATTACCTGTTAAATGAAATTATACAGCAGATACAAGACAAACTAGTTATATTCACAAGCAAACAAAAACTAGAAGAAGAAAAATGTGAATTGTTGACCAAACTAAAAGAAGCAGAATCTAATAAAAATATTCCAAGCGAAAATGAATATGCAAACATACCTAGTAAAATAAAAACCCGAACGAGTTCTAGTTATCAAACCTAATAAAGATCAAGCAAGCGATTAAACTAGAAATGATAGCGGGCAACGAGTAAGCCCAGTGGATATTGTAATAAATATATCGAAATTTAGGCGTCTCAAACAGAGCAGTAGCGATAGGCTGTGAAAATACAACCGAAATATGTCTGTTATTAAACAAGATAAGGAAAAAAATTGGAAATAGCTACACAATAGAAGTACCAGGATTAAAAAAACCAAAAGTAAAATAAAATCAATCCAGAGGATATAGAACTGAGTGATGAAGCCACAATCAAAAAAAATAGTCAAGCATAATAGTATTAATGATGGGGAAGATTTTTTTATGCAAATAAAGAAAAAGTCGAAGAATAAATTCAAAAAAATATCCCTCATTATAGAGACAGATTCTCTAACGCATAAAAAATTAACAGAAAATGGACGAATGTGTATACGCTGATCAAGAGGAAAGGTTTTTGGTCATATAAGTCTCCATTGATTTTATAAATGTCAAGGATTCAACCATTTGCTAAAGATTGCAGATCTGACTTAAGTTGCTCAAACTGTGCAAGAAACCACACTTATAAAGACTGTATTTCCAAAAATAAACAAAAAAAACTGTTGATAAGTATTGCCTATATTATATGAGAATGTTAGTTAATAAATCTAAAAAATTTACTATACTTCGAAACAATAGCAACTGAATATTGAACAAAAATTACATAATAGTAATGACGGAAAGCCGCTTAAAGTTGCACATTTAGATATCAGATCTCTAAGAGATAAAAATTACTCATATAAGAAAAGTTGTTGAAAAAGAAAATATTGATGCACTAGCTATAAGTGAGACATGACTTACTCTGGAGGATATAAACAATACACTGCACATAACAGGCTAGCATTGACAGAATGCATAGCAGAGGTGAAGGTCTAATAACATACTCAAAGAAAATATTAAAAGGCAAAATCTTAAACGCAAAAACCGGAACTGAAGAAGGAATTGAACAGCTGTGGATACAATATGCATACAAAAATAAAATAGCATAAATGGCAATTGGGGCAATTTATAAACCAAATATGCAAATACCACTAGAGAAGATAGAGGACAGCCTTAACTTTTAGAACGCAAATTCTCGCAAACTGTTAGTCCACATTAAAAGAAAAAACCGTTGTAAGGTGGATTTAACGAAATTTAAAACGATGTTCTACTTGCCATTCAAAATTTTAGGGGTGGATTCCATCACTGCTTAAAGGCAAAAATCGACGAGTCTGAGCGTCTTTTGGAAAAATTGCCTTAAATTAAAAAAACATGCCTGTTTAGTTTTCAGTGGGCCGCCCTGTATATTTTAACAAAAAGTCGCCAATGTATAAAACTGTTTCTCAAAAGGATCAATTTATCGCAAATTTGTTACAAAGAAAAATCATGTTCAATTTTAACGATAATTATTTTATTAATCCATTTTGATTTCTTTTTTCATGATACTTATACAAGGTGTTTCAGGATTAACTGGACAAACTTAAAATCTGTATTCCGGGACTGAAAATTAGAAACAAGTTTCCTATAGGGGTATGTCCGAAAACGCTTTGTTAAAGAGTTACGCTCCACCAAAGATGGAGGCTAAATTAGGTTTTTAATTTTTTTCTCAAATTTGGAAAAACATAAAAAAACGAATAATGGTAGTAATTTTCTACTAATAGGAATGCTTTTAAAATATATCTTTTTAATCATCCCTTATCGGTAAAATGGGTGATTACAGCAACCCCATTTTATTTTTTTATTGGAAGTTTTTAATAGACTCGAATTTTATACAAAAATGCACCTCGAACAGCTTCAATCATTTAGAAACTTTTTTTGTCTCTTTTATTTTTTTCATAGAACTGACAGGTTTTGAATAAAAAATAAAATATCTCGATCCACATGGTTATTTGAGAAATAATTGCATTATTTAATAAAATTCGTGGTAGGCTGCTGTCAAATAGTCTTTAAACGTTCTATGCTCAAGTATCATTTTTTTAACCTACTAGAAATTTTCCATTTTATTAAAATGCAATTTTCCAAATAACCGTGTGGAATCGAGAATAATTTATATTTTTATAAAAAAAGCGACAGTTTTATGAAAAAAATTAAAGAGACAAAACTGCTTCTAAGTGAATTAAGCTTTTCGAGGCACATTTTTATATGATAAAATTTGGGTCCATTAAAAGGTCCTAATAAAAAAATAAAATTGAGGTTCCTGATTTCACCCATTTCACCGATAAGGGATGATTGAAAACATATCCTTTAGAAGCGTTGCTATTATTAGAAAATCTTTACCAAAATGGGTTTTTTCAAATTTGAGAAAAGATCTAAAAGCTAATTTTAGTCTCCATCTTTGGATGGGCGTAAAACTCATTAACGAAACGTTTCCGGACATACCTCCATTGGATTTTTTTTTATTTTGCAGTCCTGAATCCAGATTTAAAGTTTGTCCAGTTAATCCTGAAACACCCTGTATACACAATAAAGGACCAGAAAAACCTAGTCAATTGTTTGTTTGGAAACTTTTCAGTGCGTCCAATGGTGAATTGATTATAAATGATGCCACATTTTCGGGTCTTTTCCAAACATAATTTGTAAAAGATATGTATTTAGTTTTTATATTAATAACATTTTCGGCGCAATTCCTTTAATGGTTTAAGTAAACCTCACCATTACTGAGCGACCTCATTTGGCATAGAAATGGGCATAATACATGTGACTCTGAAAACAGCAATGCTTACTTTAAAAGATTGATTACGTAAAATGTAGAGATTAATTACATTTTTTATGTAAATAAAGGAAACAATTGTTTAGCATGGAGCCCATTTTTTACATTTTCTTCACGATGATTTATAAAACTTAAAGAATTGTAGAACTTTCCTTATAGAGAATTTGACGAAATAAAATATCGTAAAATTCATTCTTTTTAATGCGTTGATTTAAGGATATTATACATGAATGCTATATTTTACATTCATAAGCGCCGTTTGGAATTCCCGTTTGGATAATCACGGTTAGGTGTATACAAGTAAAAATTTGTTTTCAAGTGCGGCCTGTTTAACTATATTTTAAAACCACATGGACATGAAAGGAGATTAATGAAGTTAATATTTGTTTAAGCTCTATCAACAAGTGGTGTTTTTGATATCTAAAAATTCATCATCTAAAGTGTAATTGCCCAAATTAGACACAAATATTACGCACTTTCTTATAATCAGTGTGATGTGATCTGGGTTTGTTTATCATTTTATTTATTTATGTATAATATTGTCCAGCGATAACATGGTCTTTTCACTATTTGACCAGATGAAAAAATTTCCATATACTTCTAACATGTTAGGCCTCTTCGTATTGAGTACCAATACTGCTCTTGCAGCGGTAAAATGGTTTAGCTATAATTACCTAGAATAGTCATGATAGAGAAGAGTTAACCTTTCCTTTTAGATATATCTAATTGTAAAAAACACCAAATTATTTCTACATTAGACTATATCACTTTGATTGGATATATATTCATGATCTTGACTACTTTCACTATTTAGTTTTCCTTTTTAAAATGCGAGAACTTCTTAGTTTCTGTTTAGTTTTGTATATTTTAGTTTTTGAAAAAAATCTCATAATAAATAAAACAAACGAAAACTGATACAAAACATAGGTTGAAGTAAATACAACATAAAACGGTCTTTATTTTCCATGTAAAGACCGTTTATGTATTTTATGTTGTATTTACTTCACTTATTTTTATACCAATTTTCATTTGACTGATTTTGAATAAGAAAAATACAATTTAACCAGTCCTGAGGATGCTAATAAATATAGCGAAACGTAGACCAAATTAAAAAAGCAGTTCTTCTGTTTTGATTGACCTATTTTCACTAAGTTGTAATATAAATATATAGCAGGTCACGAAACTCCCAAGAAATAATAATAATAACAAACACCATAGAGCACGTATGGCACAGTAGTACTGAGTATGGCATGTAATATCCTCAGAAGCTCAGATCCCCTCTTGCGGTTTGTGAAACATCATGAAACTGTATGAGTGGGCGCAGGATTGTACAAGATAGTAAAACGAGCAGCAGATGAACTCGGTGTCTCAATCGACACCCGGGGAGGAGGCTGGCGAAGTCAGTCACTGAGCTGCAGAAAAATCACCAGAAAGCCCGAATCAGAGCTACTGAACAGGAAAATCTGCTTCGGCAACACGTCGATAAACCCTAGCATGGCGTCTTCTATAGGTACATAGAAACACTGAGTTTATCGACTAGGCTGACATTCGCCTTTCTAAGGTCAACCGAGTTTAAGTCAGAGACCAGGGGATTCACTATGGCCTACGAGGATGGTGTTATTAATATCTTGGTCTACCGTAGTCGCCTGTAGCGTGTAGAGGCTCCTGATATCAACTACAGGACTTGCCGTCAGGCGTCGGAATCGCTAATGCATTTACTTTCAGTATCTCCCATATATCCGATTTCGGCCTAAATCCATCGACATAATGCCGCGTTACGAGTTCTATATTACCACCTAAGACATTCGTACGGGGTAGGCCAGACACCAGTGGTACCTTACGTCCCCAGAGATGCGAGTCCTTTATCGAGAACGAGAAATGTCGCATTTATTGGAATTATTCGTTTCCAACTGTCAGGCATATCCAAGCCAATAAGCCTGACATAGTCCTACTCGACCATCAAACCAAGGTCATGTATGTCATCGGCCCTGCCACTGCCGAGAAAAACATCACCTTAAAGGAAGAGGAAAAACGGACAAAATATAGTAATCTTTCATCACGACTGTATTCAGTCGAGATGGTCTTCCTTATAATCGATGTACTCGAATGAATAAAGCCTACGCTATTTTTGGAACTGAAAACCATACCTGCAAAAAATCATTTGAGTGACTGGCAGGCGAAATGCAAATTCTCTAAAAAAAAAACACAGAAATTAGATAACCTTCGAATCCAAAGCTGAAGTTGTTTAGAGGAGGGTTAATACTTAGGAAAACGTGAACATACAACCATTTTCACCGCACACTGCCAGTGCCGGTGGCATGATTAAAACCTGCAGAAGATTTCAAATCATATAAAGATATCTAGGCACACTTGCTATCGCACGCTCTAAGTAACTACTCCACCAAACCTTTATTTATGAAAAAATTTAATTTTAAAAAGTCACTTAAGAGTTTTTAATTCCTTTTGTACATTATGAATAGGGATCAGGTGGTAGCGATAAGTTCCAGAGACGAATTTTACGTGGATATAATATATTGTAAACACTTGATGAAAAATTCCCAAACAACATGTAATGATAAAATATTTTTATATACTAAGCAATAAATATGTTTCATTATAAAAATTGCAGCTATAAAAAATAATTACTTACTGACCTACGGGGCTCGTTCTTGTCGAGTGTCCAATAGCAATTCATAGACAGATATAGGCGGATCGTGTGTTTACTCCTACTGCCCCATGTTGAAAATGAATACACCAATGACTTCAAAGTCATTGAAATACACTCTAAATATGTATCATTTATAAATGGTCTATATGAATATTACGTAGATACGTAAACAGTGCGATATTAAAGACAACAGGGGTTAACTTTTTTAAAACGTCGCGTTCAGTTTTTGCAAAAGATGGCAGTATCGCAATGTTCAGATGACATCGGAAACGATACTAAGAAGAAAAACATTTATCACAGGGATGTGACAGTATTAATTAAAATAATTATTCTGACCGGAATGATAAATACGCTTGGAAATATGGTGACGTGGACCCACCAGGATCTAAAACGTGTGCTCACATGATTTCCTTTTGTATCCATAGACTCGTCTGCTGTTATCTATAATTTTTGATTTTGTAATATACTTGTAATTTTGATTAATATTAAGCCGTTCATACTATCCATTTTTTGACTCGATATTTGTCTTTTTGGCAAATCACAGTTTGGCACATATTTCTTACTCAAATACTTGGAATTGATTTATGTATCTTTATCATAATTTTAATACCGATGGATTTTTTCATAGATTGTTAGGCTATATAAGATGGCCTAGTCCATTAGGCATTATTTAAAAGTTTTGTTACTCTTAAAGGATAATAGATAATACGACATGGCACAACGAGTAACCTTCAACCTTCCAGATGGAAGTAGGCTGGATGACGAAAAGATCTACCCATACTCGGTATGCAACACATCGCATCCAAGACATATAAATAAGAGTCGTTTAGTTTCAGTGGTTTGTGCATACACTTATTACAAAAATTTTAACGGTCGAATTTTCGGAGACGAACAATATTCTCGCCGTTCTGCTCTACTCCTATTCCGAAAAATTCATCAGAGATTCTTACGCGGACAATATGTTCAATATACTGGCTACAAGTCTGAATGATACAATATTCAAGTTTAGAACGTACAAAAATGATGAACAGAATTTTTAATACATTTAAATTCCTCACAATGGGGTATTTTTAATTTTTTTTCTGAGAATCGAAAACTAGAGATACATGTAAGAGACACGTGTCTTTTCTATATTATTTTTCATTTTATAAGTGCAAATTCAAATAGAGTGTCATATGTAGTTATTTTTAGGGTATTTCATACACTGTAGTATATGGCAATGCACCAGATTTGACATTTGACCGTAAATTCATTTTTTGTTTGTTTATTATCGTAAAAATATAGCAGATAAATTATCTGATCTACCAACTACAAAATTTTTTTCCATATCTGTGTGCTTTTATATTGTTTCAAAAGAAATACACAAACAAAAATGCTAAAACAGGAATCACAACAGAATAACATCTTGTCAGTATTTCCATAGTTAGCGCTTAGTGACGTAATTTTGAAAAATTTAATTTTAAATTGATATAACTATTTTATAGTACGTAACATATTTTTTTCGGCTCCAAAAACACAAAAAAAATATGTTTTCAAAACATATTTCCACTTCCATCTCAGATCAATGAAAATACCCCATTTCGATTGATAAAGCACATGAATTTCCTAACCCCCCAGCACCCCTAGCACTCAAAAATTTAAAATATTTAATAGAACCACCCCACGTATTATACATCATTTTAAATCTGATACTATCGCGAATACAATGGTTTACCAGTTTTTTTTAATTGCTTGAGATTTGGGGAAATTATGAGTAAAAAAACAAATATGATTGATTTTTCAGAATAAATCTTTAATAGTAGGTGTATTTTCTTTTTAACATTTAAAAGTTATTATTTAAAGATGTATTAATGCGAAATTGTGTTACTTTTTAGATCTTTTATGCTTTAGCTACACTGTACAACAGTAAAATATTTTTCAACCGTTAAGTTCTGAAAAAAATAGTCTAAATAGCAAACTGTTAATAAAGCAAAGTGTGCTAGATGAAGTGCTCGCGAATTTAACTTAACACACCTGACAAAAGTGTTGCTCATCCACCTGTGACTTGTTTGATACGGAATTTTTTAGAAACTGGGTTGTTGAAAAAAAAGAAACGGAATGCAGGAGTGTTGGACGAGGCTATACAAATGTAATTGTAATTTTGGTATGGACTCCCATGCAACAGTGAGAAAAATTGCTTCTTCAAAGAATATGTCTGTTGGTGTGGTGCACAAAACCCTGAGATTACACAAATTGTTTCCCGTCCAAGAATTAAGTGAAGGTGATGCGAAATCATGACTGAAAAAAATTAATAGGCACGAAATTTCTGTTACAAATATCTGTTTTAGCGTTGAATGTACCTTTTATCTTAACGGATTTGTCAATAGACCGCATTGAAGACACTGGGATATTGAAAATCCACATTTGTATCATGTCCACACACAGAGACTAGAGAAAATAAATTTTTAGCAGGTATTTTGGGGAATTCAGTGATTGGTCATCTTTCATTAATGTAATTCTAACGGGTGCATTATACTTCGATATTTCAGAAATTGCCATTGATTCGTTACTCGTGGAAAGTATAGAAAATCAGCAAGATGCAGATGGTACCCCACTAATTAATAAGGAATAACTGATTTTCCACAAAATTGTGCCCCACCACATTACATTCTACCAGTAAGGCAGTGGTTAAATTTAAAGTTTCCAAACAGATAGGCGAAAGAGAGTCCATAGAATGGCATGCTTGCTCCCCCGGTTTATCTCGATTGACTTTTCCTGTAGGGCCATCTGAAGTGAATTGTCTACAAGACACCACCTAGAGATATTGAGGATCTCAAAAGTAGAATAGCTCAGGAATATCGAGGTATCTCCCGTGAAACTTTTGTTAAAGTAAGATCAGAAATTGAACAACGGTGCCCACTTTGAAAATTTAATAAAATAACCCAATTTTAGTTAATAAACTGTAAAGGTTAAAAAGTTATTCTCAAAAACCAGTCATATTTGTTTTTATACCTATTATCTCCAAAATCTCAACCGACTTCAAGAACTGGGGTGGTTCCATTTAATATTTAGTCTTTGTGGAAGCTGGGGGTTAGGGGTGAAATGATTATCATTATCATCAAATGCCTAAGCTCGAAAAAAGTTCTCCTTGGAACAAATGGCGACTTGTCTCGGCGAATTTTTAATTTTTTTGTAGTTTTAAAGAAAAAAGAGGGTGGACGGTTTTCAAATGAATACAGTGGATAGTGGTAAATTTTAGTTTAATCATGATTATTATTATAGCTTGTAATTATATTATTGGAGAATATAGTAAGTTTTCAGTTTATTTAATTCTTGTATTTTATTGATATTACAACTTAGTGGGAATAGGTCAACCAAAACAGAAAAACACACACAGCAAGTTTTGCTGTGTAACGTAGATAAAGTAAAGACCTATATGTTTTATGTTGCATTTACTCCAATCTGTGTTTTGTACCAGTTCTTGTCTGTTTAATTTATTACTGATTATGAACAAGAAAGATACAAACATTTAGTATTAATAAAAAATAAATCAAATGAAAATGAAACAATTAAGGCAAAACACGAATTAAAAACAAAAATATATAAACTTGTGCACATAAATGCACAATCTATCTTAAATAAAATGAATACTGCGGAATTGTTCGTCAATGAAAATACTGTTAATTTCTTATGTGTTAGTGAACACTGGTTAAGTATATTACCATTCGCTAATGTAAAGCTTCAGGGGTATAAAAAATGTCAGGTTTTTCGAGAGATAATCACTTACTGTTCTGCTATATTTGTTAAAGATAATATTTCAGGTGAATGTAAGGAATCCAATTTTGTGTCAAATATATCCGTTGAACTTTGCTTTGAATGCTGTGATATAGAATTTAACAAGAGTTTGTGTATAATCACGATATATCATCCTCCAGATGATAATTTCAGTCTATTTTTCTTAAAATTTACAGAAGGTAATAAATAAATATAAATCAGTAATAATTTGTAGTGATTTAAACACAGACGCTTTAAAAAAAGGATTTCATAACAATATCGTAGGTGGTATAATAGAGGGGCATGATTTAACTTTTCTAATCAATTCACCTACTCGAATACAAGGAGCTAGTAGTACCTGTCTTGATTATATTATAACTTAATAATTAGCTGGTCGGAAATGATTAAAATGAAGAAATGTAATCCAAAATACATTTATCGTAGATTTTTCTCTCAAACGGTTATTCATGAATTTATGTAAGACAGGTCTTAATTGGTCACTTCATATGCTTGGTTTGAGGGCTTAAAGTATTACTTTACAGCCTGCCGGGCCGTAAAATACTTTACGGCCAGCCTAAGGCTTTTACTCTATTTTTCATATAATATTTTCGACTTCTGAAGCAACAAGTTCTAACGTCGCCGCCTCTGCCGCCTCGGTAATCTCTACTGGAGTACAGAAAAATAAATGTTCTTCCTCTTCCATTTCCAATTCAATGGGAAAACACAAAACATTTCGACAAAACGATTGTAAAACCTAGAACGATTATTGCAACAAAGTTACAATATGGCCACCTTTATTTATATCATAGCTTGGTTATTTGCAATTATTTTTAATTCAAATTCATACCTGTCAGTGTGACAGTACGATTTTTATTATTATGGAATGTCAAAATTTACCAAATTGACAATTCTTATGGAGTATTGCAAGATAGCCCTCATATGAGGTGTATTTTGTCCTTTTCAAATCGGTTTAAATACAAGTGATTATAATCAGTTTGCTCAATTTATTCAGATTAATGAATATTATTATTTTTTCGCTTATTACTTCTGTACTTATAGACGCGTACTGCACACAAATTACGACAGTGACAATTGACGAATTGTAAATATGTTAATGCAGGATAATATAAGCATACCCTTTTCTACCGTAATTATATTCTTTCCTTGTTACAATTACGTTAAAACACTGATTTTTTGTTATACACCAGCATAAGTTAACCAAGTTCGAAACTTGTTTTTATGTACACATAACACATTATTTCAAAATAATATCAAAATGAACATGAACATAACCTTTTGTATATTTTCTTCTCCCCACTTCCTATGTGATTGAACTGCTTACACTATTTTGTCGGTCAGTTTAGTTTAGTTACAACTGATTATAATCACTAACTAAAGTAATTGTAATCAGAATAATCAGTTTAATCCATTGAATCACTTCGAAAAAATACACCTACATTTATGTATTATGTATTAAGACTGGTCGTACATAAAATTTTATATGCATCTCAGGCACAACAGCGTTTATGGCTCTAATCGTGTTAGAGCCCTCGATTAACTCGACGGGCTCTAATTTTCACGCCGTGGGCCATAAACGCCTCTTTATGCTCTGGTACATAAATAATTATTAAAAAAATCTTTTTAGACTAATTATTTACTTAAATATTCTTCATATATTTACTTAAATAATGAGGTAGACGATATATCTGAAGCCTTTTTGGGCAAATTTCTTCTATGCAATCGAAGCAGCATTTTCGAAGAAAAAAGTGCGAGTCAGAGAACCTGTGAAGAAAAATATAAAATATAACAACTACGTAAAAAACGAGCTAAATAATTTGAAAGAATTAAACTAGATGAGAAAATAAACTAATAAAGAAGACCTGAAGAATATCTACAAAATGAGAAAAAATGTACTAAATATCAAAATCACAGAAGAAAAAAACATTACCAAATATTATTCATGAATCGGATAAGAAAACAAAAACTCTTTGGTCATTAGTGAATGAAAGAGTTGGCCATAATAATAAAAAACGAAACACGGACATTACTTATACATAATAACGTAACTGTTACTGATACTTGCGAGTTAGATATTTTCTCGGACCACTTTTCTACAATTACCGACAAAGAATTAAAACATTATTTAAGCTATCGACTGAATGCATGAAGTCACAATGCTAAAACAATGTATTTTTCTCGTGTCACAAACGATGATGTTCGAAGGGTTATTAATAATTTGGAAATAAAAAAGTCATGTAGTATTAACGATTGCTGATAAAAATATATTCTGATGAAATTGTCTCCTCTCTAATGCATCTAATAAACAAGTCGTTACCAACGTGACATTACCAACTCGTTTAAAGGTTGCTGCATTACCACCAATATACAGTATTGGAAAAAGTTTAATTTGAGTGCGTGCTTTGTGTGTGTGCATAAAAAAAATAAAAAGAGGAAAGTCATGCATGGGACAGAAAGAGAATTAGACATCATTGTACGCTGTGTTTGTGAAGTAAAGAGGGCACGCTCCATCATATCCCTTCTTTCCACACACAGTTTATTGTACAGATACTAGGAGTTTAGGAAAATTCTAGAGATTTACAAATATTCTCTTTATCAAAAAAAAAATAAGAAAAAACAAAGACAGAGGTAGTGAAATGGCCATTCGGGATAAATTATCCTAAATCCACCAAAAAGCACGAAGTTGTGAGCACGACCATTGGTATGCGTAATTAGTAGCGGGGCAAGTAGTAGCAATAAATTATTCATCTTTAGATCATGCGCTGCGATGACCCGTCCTTCATCAGATCATAGGAGGTAGCCGATGACACTGTTGGTGTTTTGGTTAGTACATTTCAAAATGTTGTGGTGTATGTTGTTATTTCTATAGATAACTACGTATTCCTGTTTATTTAGAGAATTTCTAGTTATGTGAGGCATAATTGTTTTTAAAATGCATCAAAAAACTCAGTGGCATTTCTTTGAGTAATTTTTGGCCATTTGGCGTGAAAGTAAACTGGTATTCTGCTATTAAATAAAAATAAATTAAGAAATATTCTAACGAAAATAAAATAAAAACTTCTAAAATGAGATAGATTTAAAAAAAAACGTATTGAAAATGAAACAAAACAATTTTTTTCTAAATGTTACATTATAAGGGGCACAAAAAATGTCGCTCTGTTGTGCCTGGCAATACCCTAATCGGTGATAACTTCGTTCCTGACATTTAAAAGCAGGTCAGGAGTCACACTCTGTAGGGTGGCAACAATTTTTGCACGTAACTCTTGCAAGTCACGCGCTTGCTCGTGTTCATGTTTATAAATTTGCGAGGTTGCATATGTAAAAAAAAAAAATCGTTAGGCGCCAAGTGGGAGGATCTTGGTGGCCATTTTATTGTGCATCTTCCATGTATAAGACGATCGGAAAAAGTGTTGTCTAAAAACTCGTACACCCTTCTTGCATTATGAGCAGGACAGCCGTCTTGCTGGTACCAAATCTCCCCGAAGTTGACGTCAAGAGCTTGAACAGCCGGAATAATCTGATTCTGCAAAATATTTAAATATTTGTCGGCATTTAAGTTACCGTCAATGAAAATAGGACCAATGACATGATCACCTAAAATGCCGGCGCAAACTTTTACTTTTTGTGAATATTGAGTACGTAATGGCACACTCGAATGTATATTTTCCCTGGACCAATGTCGAACTACGGAAGGATTATGCCGGCCATGTATGGAAAAAAATGTTTCATCGGTGAATAAATATTCTTGATAAAATTTTCGATTTCATTAGCCTTTTCCATCATGGTTTCACAAAAAATCCATTCGTTCGTACAGTCTTCAGGAAAAATTTCTTGGGTAGTCATAATCTTGTAGTAGTGGTACTTATTTCTTTTCAGAATATTCCGCACTGTTCGCTCTTGTACACTAATTTCTTGCGAGATTTATCTACTTAAACAAGGTGTATTTACTTCGGTGAAACTACAGACATTAGTTTCCCGCCTTTCCCGATCTTCCTTTAAGTAAACTGTAGGCTCGTCTTCGTCGTTTAAATGACTACATTTTCTGCAATTTGTCACACATCCCACAGACTCAAACTTATGAATGATGTTTAATACAGTTTGAACCGTCCCGTCGGGGCAGGACGGTTTTCAAATATAAAAATGAATCGCCCGATAACTCCCTCAGCAGTATTACCGCACCGTAATACCACATGATCATTTGAACTTTTTCTTCAATTGTATAAACATACATTCTTAAGTAAAGGAGAAATCCCAGTTTAACTTATCACGCTAGCGGCTGACGCTTTAGTAAAAGAAATGAGACAATAGCTACGTGAGAGCAGTTCACCACGTAATCACAAAATTGTTTATTGCAGTGTTGCCAGATTGTGAAAGTGTGATTATCAGAAAGTCACAATGAAATTACCAGATTTTAGGAAAAATTACTATATACTTCAAATAATACGCCAATAATCAAAAACATTATTATAAAAAAATAAATAAACAAAAGTAAAACAGTTACAAGTATCGAATAGAAACGTTTCAAATAATAACAATTGACTGTCAAATTCGACTTCAGAAATTATATTATAATCTTCATTTTCGTTTATGTTTTTGTATAATATTATGGAATTTTATGATTCTTTCACTCATTCTGAACTTAATAAAATACCATTTACCATGTTCGTCATTAATTGATTTTTGGTTATAGGTTTGATCTTTTTGGTTTTGATTAAATTACATTAACCTTTGAAAAAATGCGTCCACATGTAACACTGCGTGCAGTGTGCACTCATTGCAGAAAGAGGGGTAGAATTTCCATTTTTCGTGTAGAGTAGCATTTATTTTATAATTATAAAAATAAATGAGAGTAGCTACATGAACAAAATCTCGTATGCTGCCCTACTACTAACTAGATGTCGCCAAATGTTCATCGCACTTAGTAAAATGGAACAGTATTCATTGCAGATTATGCACTTTACATGAAACAATTTTAGTTATTTCTCAAGGTGTAAATAATTTTATAAAAAAATGACGTTCCCAAACAAATATCGTACATTATGCCATTATTAACAACTACTAGTTAAAATTCCAAATTGCAGATTTTGGTAATTACCAGGCATCTGGCAACACTGTTGTTTGTTCTATCTACAATAAACTTAGTGTAGAAAGGAAAGGGAGCAGATATGGAAGGGATGTGATGACAGAGGACTGGAGGCGTACCGGATCACACTTGGAAGGGATAAGATGAGACGGAGAAGTGCCCTCGTACTTCGTAAACACAATAACGTAGAAAAAGGCAACAGTGATACACAGTCTCTTTCTGTTGCATACATGATATTGCTATTTTTATCCTTTATGCGCACACACAAAGTAGAACTCTAATTAAATTTTTTCCAATACTGTATAAAAAATCAGATGAAACCAAACTCGAAAACTATCGCCTTATAACAATATTAAGTATTTTCTTCAGAATGCTGGAAACGTCGAGTAAATTAAAAAAAGTAGTTTTTCTGTTTTTACTGACCTATTCCTACTAAGTTGTAATATCAATATACCGTGTGTCCCAAATTCGATGCTCACCATTGCGATCTCGGAAACCATAAGAGCTACAAGGTTGGTTAAATGAGATAAGTTTTAGCAAATTTTATGCTGATTTCAAATCCGTTAAGAAATCACGGCTAACTGAAACCGTTTTTGGGATTTTCCAAAAAAAAAACAAAAAATTTGTGTTTTCTCTTTCTGGCTGTAGCCAAGTAATCCTTGGCCAGACAGGTTTTAGACTTTTACATCATTAGGTCACTTTTTGGAGACAAATATTTTGGTGTAGAAATGAATGTTCGATATTCTTTTGTTTTCGAGATATCCGAGGTAACTTTTGTTTTTCTTGTAGCAGCCATATTGGATTTTTTCGTCTTTCAGATTGCTCTTAAAAAGAGTTTTCAAATGATTCTGAGGAAAAATTATTTATCAAATGACTAATTTAAGAAAAACTTTTCATTACTTAACAAAACAAAATAATAGGCCATGGAAAATCAAAAAGTTATTTTGATTTCATGGATACACCTAATACCAACCATTATAAAAAGTAACAGTAATATTAAGGTTACTAGTTTGACATGTTTAAATAATTTTAGTTTTCTGTTAAAATACTGAACATAATTGATATGGAGAAAATTTGTTAACAGCAGCAAATTAACATAATAGAAGAAATGGTAGTAAAGAAGTAACAATATTTACTAAAACTATTCAAATGACCTCCATTTAGCTGAATACATTTTTGGTATCTACGCCTAACTGAGCTGATAACAATTTTGATAGTATTGGCATTTATTGTGCCGAAAACGTCCCGACTCCGTCTTCCAAAATATCGATAGTTTCCGGGCTCTCAAAATCATACAATCCACTTTTCACCATACCCCCGCAAATAAAAATCAGGAGGGGTTATATCAGACGGGCGGGGAGGCCACAATACATCTAATATTATTAGTATTATGTGCAGGACAGCCATCTTGTTGGAACTACAATTCGTTTATTACTTGTTGTGTAAAAAGTTGTCTTATCTCGGGTAAAACTTGGTTTCTAGAAGTTCACGATAGGCTGCTCCCGTTAAATTGTTGTAAAAAATGAATGGACCAATTAAATGGCGATCTAAAAACAATAATTAAAGAAAGGGTTATAGGCAGATCATAGGACCAGAATAGGAAGAGAAAAGGTAATACCGATTATGCCGCACCAAACATTGAATCCAAACCTAGTTTGGAATCTTCTTTTTGTAGTTACATGTGGCTTTTCTGTGGCCCAGTGGTGATAATTGTGCTTATTAAAGACTCCACAATTTGTAAAACGACATTCATCGGTCCATATAACCCTCGATTGAAAATCAGGTTATTCTTCGCCTTTCTGATTAAACGACAAAATTCAAGTCTTCTACCAAAATCGTTATTGTTTAAAGCTTGAACAATCGTAGGTTTGTACGGATGATATTTCTTTTGTTTTAATGCCTTGTGTACAGCTGTCTTATGAACATTTGTTTCGCCTGCAATTTGTCGAACTGATATACGGGGATTATTGTTAACGGCGTCGAGAATATTCTTTGTGCGGTCAACATTATCAATATCATACCAGTCTCTTTTATTGTCAAAACTCCCGTAATTTAACAACTTGCTTACAATTCTTCCAAAATCTGTTCTATGTAGTTGCATTCTCTTAGGAAATGTTTCTAGATAGACAGATTTACAATAATACCACTACTATTTAGTGAACAACTATCAACCAGCCGTAATGTTTATTATTTGTTTTAAACCACAGCCTACTAAATTTTACTGAGAGTAACGTGTGAATTTGGTCGTTTTTAGAAAAGCATTTTTCAAATTTTACTAATTACTACTACTTTGCATGCAAAAATGTCCTCGATGAAGAGGATTTCTTTGTTCAAATTTTGAACACTTTATTAAAAATTTTATGACAAATAAACCTTAATGATTATTTAAAAATTGACATTTTCAGAAAATTGTACAAATAAAACAATTTACAGTAGATTTTAAGTACATAGATAATAATTAGTCGCCGTCTGAATAAGCAACTTCCTTGTCTCTGGCTTTACAAAAACTTTTTTGATTTTCCATGGCCTACTATTTTGTTTTGTTAAGCAATGGATAACTTTTCTTAAATTATACCCTTGAATAACTATTTTCCTCAGCATGTGATACATCATCTGAGAGCTCTTTTTTAAATGCAATCTGAGAAACGACAAATCCAATATGGCTGCCATAAGAAAAAAATTCCGTCGGATATCTCGAAAGCAAAAGACTACCGAGCAATCGTTTTCAGACCAAACTATTAGACTCCGAAAATGTCCTATAATGTAAAAGTCTAAAACCTGTCTGACCAAGGATTACTGGGCTACAGCCAAAAAAATCTAAAATGTTCGTTTTTTAGGGAATCCCAAAAACAGTTTCAGTTAGCCGTGATTTCTTAACGGATTTGGAATGAGCATAAAATTTGTTAAAACTTATTCCATTTAACCGACCTTGTGGCTCTTACCGTTTCCGAGATCCCAATAGTGATCATCGAATTTGGGCACAGTGTATACCAGGTCACTAAACATTCAAGAAACTTGTATTTTATTTGCTGTGTGAGAAATTTTTGAAATGTCTCAGAACGGGAAACAATTATCTGCATATCTTTAGATAAAATATTTTTTCATTTCAACCTAATTCACTTCAAATGTTAGTATAATTGCTCCATACTCCAGTCAGTATAGAGAAAAAAGGACTTCTGCTCTACAAAAGGTGGGGTAGAAACCACTTTGATATAGGTATGTTGTTTAGGTCGGGACTCCGATGGAAAATCCAAGTTTTCGATCTTTGGGGGAGGCGTCAAATGAAAGGTGCAAAAAATGTTTTTTTTTTAAATAACTCCTCAACGGTTGATCCAACGACAAAAAGTTAAAGGATATGAAATTCCTTACATTTTTATATACACATTTTTTTTGTAAGTCTAATATGTAACGAACTACAGCGGTGGAAAGATGAACATTTTCCAAAAAAAAAACGCCAAACTCCATTTTTATTGGTAAATTTGTAAGAACAAATTATACTATATTATCTTTAATGTTTTTCCACACCACGGCATCGTATCACACGCCCGCGGTTCTGGTTTAACACACAGGGTCAGTGATCAGTGTTGTTAACCCTACCGATTTTCGGTAGATCCACCGATCTATTGATCCATACACAAATCCTATCGAAAAGCAGATAGAAACTAGAAATCTAACGACTGATCCATTTGAAAAATATTTCACATCAATTTGAATCTGCTTTATAGTTTACAATGACCTGTATCCGCAACTATCCATACATATGTAATAGTATCTGAGTTGCTCCCCTGTCGAAAAGGAGAAAAAAGTAATAATATAATCGCGTCCTACTGGGGATATCACAATAAAAAAATGCTCTATTTACTCTACCTCATGATGGTGTGGAAATGAGTTTATTTTGAGTTTACAAAATTATTATAATTATGTAATGAATAGCCAGAAAGAATAAAAAAAGTAACAAAAATGAAGTTTGACGATATTTTGGAAAATGTTTATCTTTCCGCCGTTGTAACTCGTAACATATTAGATTTACAAAAATTGGAAGGGATTTTGTCTTCTTTAACTTTGTCGTAATTTTTGTCGTTAGATCAACCGTTGCGGAGTTATTTTGAAAAGACTAATTTCTTGCACCTTTCATTCGAGATGGCGGCTTACGCCTTCCCTCTCCAAGGTCGAAAACTTGGACTTTTCATCAGGGTTTCGACTTAAACAACAATATCGAGGGATGAGGTATGGGCATCCATTTAATTTCCGATATTCGATCAGTGAAGTTAAGCAGCACTGATCGAGTCCGGCAATTGGATGGATGAACGATAGCTCATCTAACAGTCGGTAGGCTGTCAACAGACAATCCCGGGAAGGCCGCTAGCCTGATGCAGGCGGAGAGGCAAGCCCGGGTGGAGGGTCGAAGAGACCTACCCAGGAGGTTTGCCACTCTGCTAGCGGTGCAGGCGGGCAGGCCCAGGCGGTGGGTTAGTTGACAGTCGAGGACCGTGGTTCGGAGTCCACGCTAAACTGTAGGTCCCTCGGTAAAAAGGGCCTATTGTGGCCTACTTGCCTAGTAAAATAAGTAGCTACTACTACTACTACTAAACAACAATATCGAAATCGTTTCTACCCACCTTTTGCAGGGCAAAAATCTCTACTGACTGGAGTACTAAGATAGCTAGAACCAATTTCTCATAGGCAAGCATATTATTTCTCCAGGCCAAGCTGTGTCAACATTTTTGCTACTTATTTGTGTGTCTCCAATAGAGTTACCCAATTAATTCCGTCTTAATTGATCAATTTATTTGTACAACTTACTGTACATGGCTAGAATAGTAAATGGTGCGTACAACTGAATAAAAGAGCAAACAGAATATATCTACTGGATTTTTATGCAAAATATTTGTCTTTGCTACATTATTGACCAATAATTTATATTTAACCGTATTGATTTCTCTGAGCATTAAGTAATTATTAATATTAGTCACAAATTATTGCAAATAAATAGAAAGTTACATTAACTTTACTATTTTATGTTTTAAAGTATTAAAATAAAATTTGTGAGAAATTCGTATTTGGCGGAATTTCGAAGGCAATATACACCTTTAATGTAAAAGTTTTTGGCATAATATTTATTAGTAGTCGTATTCTTAGAAAAAGTACCCATTATTCATTCTGAATATTAGCGATACCTATAAATAAATTTTAGAAATAGTTAAAACACTCAAATGTGTAAATATGAAAGGTTTGCCTGAAAAGAGCCGTTATGCGCCATCTTCACAATATAAAATAAAGTTTTGGTAGCGCATTTCGAACGGAATTCGCTGAAAATTAAACTGTAATTTCCGCTGGCAAACATGGGTAACGAAAAAGCTGTAAAAGCTAAAAGCTGTTATATTGCCATCTGACGGAAGCGTTATCACCGAGTTGCTTTCAGCAAATGACGATAGAGGGAGGTTGCATGTTAGGAAAGTAATATTATCCTTATCCTCGGGAATTTGCATTTGAATTTCAACCTAGATACCACGCCGCGCCGCGCCGTACACTTCCTTGATGCACAAATATTAAACATAAGCATAAAACACACCACATAAATTAGATAATTATTAACATATTAATTAAAATTGAAATAATTCCCTATGCAACTAGTTCTTTTTTAAGGTTCACATAAATGTTACTTTTAAAGCAGTTAATTAATACAAAAACGTAACAAGTTTGTAAACATTGATTTTTGTACTATAATGGCAATTAGCAAAAAAAGTTATTCATTTTGAATACCAAAAATAACAATCGATAGATCATGATTAAATGGCATTATTTTGTGTGTTTGTATTTTTTCTGTAGCCTTTGTTTTCAAGAAAATAGAAATTCTTTGCGAATTTTTTTTCTGTCATGCTAAAATGCGATGTTTTGCATTTTTTTCCGAGATATTTTATTCTTCAAGTTCAGAATGAACATTTTTATTAAACCAAATATTTAATATTTTATTAACGTGTTGTTTTATGTCTTGTGACGAATATTCCTGTACTGAAATTAAAATATGCGATTTTTCTCAAAACTGGTTCCTCCTATAAAAAAATTACAATAATTTTATTTTAGACTTCATCAAGGAGTTCGGACAAAAAAGAGAATTAAAAAAAAATCAGTAGTGTAGAAATTTTTACTTAAAAAGGAGGGCAGTTACTTCTCTCGATCGTCTCCGGTAGAACTATTCCAATAGTTTTTTACAAAATCAATGCAGCCCAGCGTACTAATACCTCGTGAAATAAATATCTCACATAGTTTAGGGGACAAAAAAAAACCTAAAGAAATTTCTTTTTTCAATTCCCCTGTATCTCGAAAAAGAAGGCCATGTAGAAAATATTTATACCACAAAATAACATTATTTCATCGAAATCTATCGATTTATATATATAAATATATATATATATATATATATATATATATATATATATATATATATATATATATATATATATATATATATATATATATATATATATATATATACACATACATACATACATACATACATACATTCGAAGTTTACTTTTTAAATTTTGAGAATTATTAGAACATGTGAAAATAATAGGAACTATATAAACTTATATCGAGAACCCAATTATTTCCGAAAGGACCATTTTGGTGAGCTCTGGATCAGCATCCCAACAGGCCTGTCTGACTTTCCATAGGAAAGCAAAGTAGCTGTCGGTGAGATCTGTGTTTATTTACTTCAGTTTACCTACAAACGTGGCAGCGTGCAGACGACGAAAGGATACAAATAAATATGTAGGGACAGCAATGTCGACAATATCACGGAGGACACCAAAAATCAATAGGCGTGAATTTGTGTTAAAAAAAGTCATGGACTTTAAATTACATAAAATTCTTAATGCTGTTATGTATATTTTAAGTGATATTCACAGTACACCTCCACTGTTAATACGTAGTAAACGGATGTTGCAAATCGATGCGCGAATAGTTGAGGAAATAGTGATAAATGCCAATATTAAATATTGGTGTTAAAAGTAAAATGTTTTACTGCTTGTATCAGATGCAGCGGCATATACACTATGTCCCAGGATAGATGTAACAAGAAGTGTAATGGACAAAAAAACTACCGAATTTTGAGTGGCACTTCGAAAGTCAGTCATGCTTGATGTAACACTGTGGTATATCAAAAACGAGTTGATTTGGTGTTACACAAGGTTTTTTATAAGTTAAGTTATAAAAACCGTCACTAATAAAATATCATCATTTTTCAATACCTATATGAACAAATTCCATTAAAAAAGCTATTCAGAATGTCCTGCTACTTACCAAATTTGAGGAATATAAATATACATTGCTGGAAGTGCCCCTATCTTCAATAGTAGCCAGTTTTTTGTTGAAAATAAGATAAGATATTAAGAACCAAAGTCATTCATAATTCATAATTTATTTTAAAAACATATTTGTGATTTCAGAGCAGTCTCAACTTCCAAAAAATGATTTTTAAATATTCAAAATAAAATACTAATTTATTTAAAAAAATGTTAGTTCTAACAAAGCAAATTATATAACATCTGTTACCTTATCATTAAATAGTTCAAATAAAGTTTATTGAATGGAACAAAAAATTTAATAGCAAAATACAGTTATTCAAAATAAATAGTCTTTAAGATTCTCTTCGCTGGACAGGGTAGCAAAGCGGTTCACTAGATAAATCAACCCAAACTTATAACTAAATAAAGTAAGAACAAGGTCATACACAGCAATCGCCAATCCAAATGGTACAAAGAAATATAAAATCAATTAATTTATTTATTAATGGGCTCCGCCATCTTCTATATTTAAAATATAGTTACAATGATTTCTCTTAACTAAAAACAGCATGCTATCATTAAAAGATGGAAAATAGGTAGTTATTTAAACAGTCTA
The DNA here is from genome assembly GCA_029963845.1 of Rhamnusium bicolor. Taxonomy (NCBI): domain Eukaryota; kingdom Metazoa; phylum Arthropoda; class Insecta; order Coleoptera; family Cerambycidae; genus Rhamnusium; species Rhamnusium bicolor. The sequence goes on from JANEYF010001140.1 coordinate 71,061, forward strand.
TGACAATCAACCACAAACTCATGTAAAGTACATTAAATGAATTGAGTTTTAAAGGCATGGGGCTGATTCGCGAATCTTATTAAAATTCATTGTTGACTCGTGAGGCTCTAAAAGTCTGACCACAAGTTAATGGGTAGTGCCTAGATACCTAGGATGTTCGAAGTTAAACTTTTTCTGAATTTACATATTTTTGTCTAGACGCCAATATAATTAAACATTCTTACTGAGCCAAGCGTGCAGCCACCTTACAACACTGCAACCATATCAGATATTTCCATAAATCAGCATCGCCTTTTGTGCACTTTACTATCTCACAAAGTTATCTCATGCTTGACAATGACTTTCCTCTTCCATGACTCTAGATTGTCTGTCTTTTGACCGTCCATTGCGGTGACTCCCGCATATTTGTCTCATGTTCACCTGTGCCCGCTAAAAAAAAAAAACACACTTCTCACCGCGCGCGACAGCACTTCCTCGTAATCAACTTTTTCTCCCGCACAGTAGCGGCGCACTAAGTAGCCAGCACAATAAGATTTGGTACAAATATTTTATTCGAATTTCCATATAATATATACGGAATATAGTCCAAATTGTTTTTTTTTAAAAACGCACCGTTACAATTAGTATTTCTGAAATTTAGTAAGCAGGCGCAAATTGCATTTTAAACAAATTTTTTATATGTAATTTTTTTCATATCTTGAAAAATAAAAGGTATTTTATTAGTGACGATTTTTTTAAATTGACTTATAAAACATCCGATAGACTCGTTTTTGATACATCTCAACTTTACGTCAAGCAGGACTGAATCACTAAGTGCCATATCAAGATTCGACAATTCGTTGCACGTTGTTACATCTATCCTGGGACACAGTGTATGTGTAAAGCTGCCAGCCATTTAGGATCCACGTATCCCAATGTGATTCATATAACTTGTCTGGTTCTTGCCTTGCAATCTATATTAATGCCTGAACACAGTGCAAGAGGTTTCATGAAATGTTAATGCCGAGGTATGTATTTAATTGTTCCGTACAAATGATAGTTATTGTCTTTTACACCATGTGCCGGCCCTGCACGCATTGAAATTGTCCGGTGTCTAGTGATGATAACTGGCAAATTTAAATTTCTTTGTTTTTTTTTTATGTTTCCTGGAGCTAGTCTAGATAAATTAATGAAAGTTTGTTAAGTAAATCTCTCTCAATAACTGCGACGTTATTGATCATTTTCCTATTTCAACCAGAGGCGTAACGGTGGAGGTATTGATATTTTTTAAGAAAAGAGGAACGCTACTGAATAAATTAAGCTGGTTGCGTCTTTAAAAGCTACTGATATTTTATAAGGAAAAAAGTATTCTTGTGATTTTTAAATAATGCTTCTGTAAAATGATTTGTAAGAAAATCAACATCAAATATCAGCCGCTATTTATTAAATCAAAGATTTCAAAAACGCAGCTTTGTTACAATTACTTTTAACTATGTCGTTAGATATTAAATAAATTACTGTTACAAAATGTATTTTGCTTCGTTATACATATATCTAATGACTAAGTTTTGAAAATATATTATTTCACAATAAAAATTAATATTCAGTTTCATTAAAATATATTTGAAACTGAAATTTAATATCTAGCAAAATAAAATCACTTGAGCCACAACATTATTTTATAACGAGATTAATTAACTTCCTTTGTTTTTAATAAATCTATATTTTGAAACTCATTTTACAGAAGAACACTGCTTTTTAGAAAAAATTATAAGATTACTTTTATAGTACAAAATAATAGTAGATTTGAAAGATGAATTTTTTATTAATCCAGTGGCAAACTATATTTTCAATACGCCACCGTTCGCATGTGATTAGAGTAGGGAAATGAAAGTTATTATAAATATAACAGTTATTAAGAAACATTTACTTACCAATTATTATTAAAATAAATACACCGAACTGAATCCGCGGTTGGCTGCTTGTGAAACAATATTAAAATTATTAAAAATAAAGAAACTTTTTGCTTTTAAATGTTTCAAAAATATTTTATTAAAACTACGCGTAATTCGGATTTTTATGCCCTTTTCAAGAGTACAGATGATACGGGATTTTAAATTGTGTTCTTTATTTATATATCACATTTGGACAGTACAATACAATTCTAAAGTATTAAATTTTATGGTATGAAACGATGGGACTTTCATGACCGGTAAAAATTATTTGATCGTTTGTTACGTTCTTATTATTTTTTACTGCTTTTTTAATTTCTAATAGTTCTAATAAATCCAATTTTTTACTTTTTTTCTGAATGAAGCAAGATAATCGTATCCAAATCTATGAAATGATTATTTTCTATACACTGCGTTGACATGCCGGTGCTATACAGGGTGAGTCAATAGTGTGTTCTCCGTCGATAACCTTTGAACCGTTAGTGATACAACAATTTAATAAATACAAAAGTTTCTTGGGTCGATAAGATCTATCATTTAAAATTATTGTGAAATCTACAGGGTGCTTAAATTTTCTGTTACACACAAAAAATATTTTTTTTTAAATAGAACACCCTGTAAATTTTGTAACCATTTTATTAAATGAAAAGAGTATTATACAGCGATATATCGTTTTTTGGATTTGCATGCAACGTTGCCAAGTTATTTAACATTTTATGGAAATTTAAGGATTTATAAGGGTCCGTTTAATAATTTTTATTTACCTACGAAAACAAGCTGGGTAAGACAATATTATACTATTCTTAGTTCATAGTACACGCTAAGTATTAGTACCTTTTTTACATGATTCTATTTTACAGGGTGTCCATGACGGCATGTCAATTAATGCGAATTTCAAATGGGAAAAACTCTGTTTTTAAATAGAACACCCTATATTTTTACGTGGTTGGATTCCTCCTTCAAATTGCTTTCTTTTTGTATAACACTTTCTATACCTAACTGTTGTATTTTTTGGAGATAATTAAGGTTTTCTCTTTAACCTCACAATCATACTAAAAATTAATCAAGAATGGCTTTGGAAAAACAAAAATTGCGGTCAGGCGAAAAATTATTTTCTATAAATTCGTAAAGGAAACAATAAAAGTAGCAAATTTATTGAACTTGAATGACAAAATTTACACCTCACCTAAGGTATGTACATAATAAAATAAAAGTGTAAACAGTAAATAAAAAGAGAAAAATAAAACAAGTTACAAAATATGCACAACGTGACCTCCTAGTTGTAAATTACAAATTCTGACTCTATGAAGAAATGAGTCACTTACATTTTGCAACATGTTAGGCGTGATGGTGTCGACGCTAGTCGAATTCTTTGCTGCATGTCTTTTCTTGTAGTTGGTGATGTTTTGTACACTAATCCTTTAATGTACCCCCCACAAAAAAAGTCCAATTTTGTCAAATCTGGCGACCTTGGTGGCAATTGAACTGGTCCTCCTCGACCTATCCAATTGTCACCAAATGTAACATTTAAAAAGTTTTTTACGGCAATACTATAATGGGGTGGAGCTCCGTCGTGCTGGAACCACAGCCTCTGTAAGAGAAATGTGGTCCAATTACATATTCACCTACTATCCCTTGCCCACACATTGAGTGACTATCGGTGTTGATTATCTACAGTTCTTGTAAAATGAGGGTTCATGGTATCATAGTAGTGTAAGTTATGTCTATTAACACAACCATTTTTATGAAATGTGGCCTCATCAGTGAATAGCACGAAATCAAAAAATTGCGGCTATTGGTGTATCTCATTGAGTGTCCACTCACAAAATGTTACCCTACGTTTGAAATCATTTGGCTCTAGTTCCTGATGCAGTTGAATATGATAAGGATGAAAGTTTTGTGTCCTCAATATTCTTGTTACAGAGGATTGACTTATATCAAGTTGCTATTAATTCTCTCGTACTTTTATGCGGATTTTCAACGACACTTAATGTAACTTGAAACACTTTTTCTTCATTTGTTGCTAGTTTTGTACGTTCATGTTTTTCATAATTTACATGTCCAGTTCGTTCAAACCTTTTCTCGCAACCTTTCAAATGCAGAATGGTGAGGATGTCTTCGTTCTGGATAACGCTGAATATAAATTATTCTTGATGCCAATAGCGGATTTCTCTACCCTTCTCCCAATGCATAAACCATGTCGATCAACTCTTCGTGTGAAAAATTCATAATTTATTTAACAGAAATAATTAACTCAACTAGGAAATACAGAAGAATCACCACCCAAGTAAAATTAATTACGTGTAAACCACAAAAATATCAGTTTGACAGCACAATTTTTGTTTTTCCAAAGCCATTTTTGATAAAATTGTATTAATTCTTACTATGATCGCAAGGTTAAAGAGAAAACCTTAACTTTCCCGAAAACTTCAACAGTTAGGTATAGGAAGTTATACAAAAAAGAATGCAATTTGAAGGAGGAATCCAACCACGTAAAAAAATACAGGGTGTTCCATTTAAAAAAAACAGAGTTTTTCCCAATTGAAATTCGCATAATTGACATGCCGTCATGGACACCCTGTAAAATAGAATAATGTAAAAAAGAGACTAATACTTAGCGTGTAGTATAAACTAAAAGTTTTTTTATTTTTAATATTTTAATAAAATAAATATGTTGGTTCTGGAGATATAAATAATATAACTAGAATACCCTGGGTCTTTTAAAGAATTTTCAATAAAAGGTTTATAGCAAACTGCAATCATTTTCACAGATTCTATCAATTCTCAAACTTTAAAAGGTAAACCTCAGACCACCTAATTTGCTTTGGCCCCATTTATAATTTTTATATGTGTTTGTCCCAATAGAAGTTGCAGAAAATTAAATTAAAAAACAATTTATTTTCTGGAATAATAAAAATTTCCGTAAAATCACCTCAAATAAATATGAAATTGGTCTGTTCTATCAATATAATTTCTTTATGTATACGAATCTCTAAATTGTTAAAAAATTAAGTGAAATAATAAATATCGAATAAATCTGCTTGTAAAACTGACTTCTAAGGCGACTGGAAATATTATTGTGCATTGTTATATTTGATCTCTGTTTCCCTATATAATAATTTAATTTCGGTTATGTCAAGGCAAATAAATTATTTCCGTCTTAAATTTAATTTGTTCCATTTTTTGTTTGCAAAAAAGTAGAATTTAAGGATATTAATACAAGTTTAATTAACTTTGTTATTGACTTTATACAGGCACTGTTACCGAGTCCTTTATGTATTTAATTTTAGTCGATAATTTTTGTATTCTTAAAAGATGTTTGGTAAATTGGCAAGACATGGTTGTGTCTTAGCGTCTCTTCTATATGTATATTAAGTAGTTCCTTAAGAGGTCTTGAAGTGAAACGGTGTTGTGGCGGTTTACCAATTTACACATAGATTTATGTTTCTCATTTATGTGTAACTAAGTGTAATTGTAAATATTTTATATAACCCTTTCAAATAGTTTAGTAAAGTATTTAAGATGTTTTTCAATCTTCTGATTTATTTTACCAGTATAAAAAAATCGACGGCAACTTATATATTTTTTCATGTGCTCATTATGAAAACAAAATTAAAGTTTATGCACGAAGAGTAAAGTGTATAAACAGGCATATAGTCTTTTCTTTATACTAAAATTATATTATTGTAACAAAATCACGGCACAGGAAAGTATACACCAAGACAGGGATCAGTTTACAGCAACAACAGTAAAAAGAATTGATTTTATACTGATATTTACGTTAGTCGGAGTGATATTAAAATATTGCATCAACACTCACATCCTGTAGCATCTCGAGTACACATTCAGGATATGTGGATGTGCTGACCTGGTGGAAGTTTATCTTTTGCAAGGGATATAAAAGAGTGAGTTCCGGTTTTTTTTAATTGTCGCTTCATTCTCATGTTAAGGGTGCTTTTCTTTTATTGTGATGTTTTCAGTAGATTTTAAGAGCTTTGTGGTACCAACATTTTTCAACGTGAACCAATTCATGGTAAAATATGGGCACTGTAGACCAAAAAATCAAGCGCAATCCCAAACTGACGTTTTTCGAAAAAAAAAAATTGACTTTTTTCTTGGATACACAGATTTAAGTGATTTAACTACAAACACAATGTAATGATTATTTGGTGGATTTAAACTTAAATTAGAATAATTAGATTAACCAAAATCTCATAAATTTAGATTTTTTCACTTTATTTTTGAACATCACAATGGCGGACAACGGTATGTACGTTCATCCTGGAGCTGGTCTTGAAAAAATGGCTGAATATTGTAAAGCAATCTCGGCCATATTTATCCTTCTAAAATATACATATACGACTGTTTAGTTGTAAAAGGTGGTTGAATATTTGAATGACATATCACTCCACTGATCTGAGAACAGTTTTTGAAATATCCTTTGAGGTGCCCCGGCCACCTCGAAAAATATTTTGTCTCATATTGAAAACATTTTTTTTGCAGTATGTCAGATAGTTTCTTTGCATCATAAATAACAGGTATACCGTATTCAGTACAATAGAATCAGTTTTTAAGGTGCCCCAATGTCATTTTTTTTCGGTAGAAAATAATGCTCTTGAAAACTTTTAACACAAAACTTTAATCAAACCGTTTTAACGATTACAAAAACTAAAAAATAAAACATATTCTCAAAAAACTAATTAATAGTTATTGCCTGTGAAGCAACACTATTTTGCGGGTGGTTGAGGCATCTCAACGGGTAGTCCGAAAAGTTTGTGATTTTGCATTTGAACTTACCTTTACATATAACAACTTTCAAAATAAATCCAAAAAAAGTTTTTATCACTCCGCTTTAGTGGCTAATCGATCGTGGATGACGTGATGGTGATTTTCAACACCTAATATAATATTAATTTTTGTACAGCAAGTTGCAAAATTGTTGCTTGGCTGATATTGTGTTTTCAATGTTCTTATGTGTAAAAGAAATACTATCTATGCCTTTTCTATCTGGAAGGATATATTTTCAGAATTCCGAAATCAGTAACCGATAAAAAAATAAGAAATATATATACATATATGTTATATATATGGATATACCGAATTGTAACGAGTCAATGTACGCCCCCAATATTTTGGTTGTTTTTGAATTTAAAAATTTGGTTTTTGGTACACATAAATTAGACAATAATGGGCTACTTTTAGACTAACAGGAAAGAAAATATCACTTCCCGGTTGAACGGGAAGTGTCAGCCTTTTTTCTTAAATGGAATGACTATGTTTTTTATGGTTTCTCATTAAGCATACATTTCTAAGTGCAACAGTTTTTTCAGATTTTAAAAAATTCCAAAAAATAAGTGAAATACGAACAATTTTTTAATTTTTTCAAAATGGCCGTGTCAGATGAATGCGATGTAAGAAAATTACTAAGTAGGCTATGGAAATTATTAGTAAGGTTGTAGACTTGTCTGTAAAGAAGAAAATAGTTGTTTGAATTACTGATAGGTACCAGTATTTTTAGGTTTTCTTTCAAAAATCGGAATTTAATTTTCATTTTCATTTCCGTAGGGGTCCTATGGAAATTTTTTTTATGAAACCCCTATTTTATTTAATTAATCATAAATAATGATTCATAAACTATAACTTTTTCTCCATTAATCATTTGTTAACGATATCCTTCGTAATAATAAAAGTATTTTTAAAAGGTAGACACAAAGTAAACAAAGAAATAATTTTAATAAAACGTTACAACCATGAATAAATAGAAATGCGCCCAAATAAAAAACCGAGTGGGGTTAAGTCAGGCGACTATGCAGGCCATCTGACTGGACCATGGGTCCCAATCGAACGACCTGGAAAAATTGATTTAAGTAATCCCTAACGATAATAGCATTGTGTGGTCCAGCCCCGTCTTGTTGGAAGTAAACCTCGTCAATATTGGTATTGGGAATTTGATTAATCTGTGGAACTATTATATTTTGGAGAAATTCTAGATATCTTGGTCCAGTTAGAGTTCCGTCAAAAATTATTGGACCTATGATATGGTCGCCCAGTACGTCTAACCAAACATTGAAGCCAAACCGCTCCTGAAACCTCCCCTGTCTCATAATGAGAGAATTTTCAATTGCCCAATATCGAGTGTTGTTTTGATTAAATAAACCACGGTTTGTAAATCTCGTTTCATCAGTAAACAAAACGTTTTTGATAAAATTCTCATTTCTTAATTGGCGTAATGGTAACCAATTACAAAAGGTTATTCTTCATTGATAATCATTCTCATACAAAAATTGATGCAATTGATATTTATAAGAACGATAGCCGTGTTTCTTTAAAATTTTCCTGGCTGATTCTTTGGAAACTGGTAATTCATGTTCAATTTGTCCTACCGAAATGGTTGGGTCAACATGCACTAAAGCTAATAAATTATTTCCGTTTCTTCATCCACAATAAATCTCTCTTCAATTTCTACATCAGGTTCAGTTCCAAATTGATGCTCCAACCGGGCGAAATAGTTTCTCTGAGGTTCTCTTCTTTCTGGATATCTCTCTCCATACAGAGTTTGTGCTCTAGTTGCATTTCGTTGAGTCTCTCCATAAATAATCAACATGTCAACTTTTTCATCTCTTGAATATTTTTCAGCCATTTTATATTAATTTTCTTGTTTATAACAAATTTAATACACTTGCTTCAGAAAATTAATAAGTCAAAAATAATTCAATTGTTGCGAATGTCTATCATTTTCAAGGCTATCTGCAATTTTGGATTTAGATAGGTACCTTATTAAAATGATTTGTTGGTGCTTACCTTTTAAAAATACTTTTATTATTACGAAGGATATCGTTAACAAATGATTAATGGCGAAAAAATTATAGTTTATGAATCATTATTTCCGATTAATAAAAAAAATAGCACAGTTCCGTTAAAAAAATTTCCATAGGACCCCTACGGAAATGAAACTGAAAATTAAATTCCGTTTTTGAGAAAAAAACCTAAAAATACTGGTACCTATCTGTAATTCAAACAACTATTTTCTTTTTTACAGACAAGTCTACAACCTTACTAATAATTTCCATAGCCTACTTAGTAATTTTCTTACATCGCACTCATCTGACGCGGCCATTTTGAAAAAAAATTTAAAAATTGTTCGTATCTCACTAATTTTTTGGAATTTTTAAAATCTGGAAAAAACTGTTGTACTTAGAAATTTATGCTTAATGAGAAACCATCAAAAAATATAGTCATTCCATTTATGAAAAAAAGTTGTGGTCACTTCCGGTTCAACCGGAAGTGATATATTCATTCCTGTTAGTCTAAAAGTAGCCCATTATCGTCTAATTTATATGTATCAAAAATCAAATTTTTAAATTCAAAAACAACCAAAATATTGGGGGCGTATATTGACTCGTGGCCATCCGGTATATATTTATAACAAAATTTTAGATGAATAATGCAGTTTTAAGGCAAGAATTAAAGAAGATTATTTATTTCTATTCCAGCTTTCGATGATTTATTTTCTTTTTATCAGAAAGAGAAAAGTGAGGTTATAAATAAATTGCACATTTGAAAAATACGACATTACAACATATACACTATCAACACAAAAGCATATTAAAGTCGCATGATAAAACAAAATACATATTAAAATTAAAATGACGGTCTGACTTCGAATTATAAAAAACTAATGAAAAATGTTTTTCAATAGTTTTCAATGTACCATTTGAAAAAATAAATTGTGATTATTTCTGGTGAAACCGAAAGTGCTAGAATATTTGATTTATGTACATTAATTCAAATTTACTTTTCAAAATTTCATATTTATGTATTAAATTTCGCCCTAACTGCATTTTAAAACACGAATTCAACCGTTAAATAGCAGGTTTCGTACTTCGATTACTTTAGGATATATGGACTCAACATACAATTATGTGGACTTACACCCTCAACACAGAACAGTAAGAAAACTTTTTTTACATATCTACGTTTTCAATATTTCAAAAATCAAATAACTATTTTAAATTGACATTATATTTTAGTTCTTTAAATTTATGTTTGAATTCCAAAGCAAAGCTAGATGAAGTAGAGGGATAGATTTAAAACCTATTTTTAATTTAATTTTCTATTTGTTAAACAACAAACATTAGCGTTAAAAAGCATTTATTTAATAGTTAGCAGGGTTTTTATACTCGATACCATCTAGTATCTGTATATCTATATAACCGATTCCTCAAATGTCTAGAAAAATTAAAATGTTAAATCACTCTCCTGTTAAAAACATTGTTATAGGAGGCATAAACGATGTCATTTGCAACATGGCAAGTGACGAGTTTAGTCTGAAAAGACGCATGGATAAAAAATTACCAAATGAAAGCGTATAGCGATAATTAGAACGCACCAAAGCAAATTTGTCTCTTTGTACGTCACATTTTATGAAGCTTATATTAAAAATTCACAATTTTTATTTGCAAATGCCCCTGTTCGTAAATAATACAATCTGACGTTTTCATTCTAGCCACTTTGTATGAAATAGGGTACAACAATTGTATCGTTCATAAAACATTTTATTTAAAAGATATCCTTAAACAATATATTACACCCTGATATTATATAATTTCAACATGAGAAAGACATGGACAAGTTGCAAATCCATTATGTAATAAATATGTAGGTAATACAATGTATTATATTTAACTACAGTTGTATTTAGAAATGCTATCGACCACTAGAATTTATGTATGAGATAATAAAACCAAAGAAGTCTCAACATTGTGATGCGTTTTCTCTGCATAAGATAAAAAGAGTCACTGTGATGCCCAAAACTGTGGCGGTGCTTTTCGTGTGCAACAGATCTCGAGTAACCGATCCCTTTTTTACAGTGTAAGAACACCACTTTTCCCTATGAGTGGGCTGATAGAGGCTTAGGTAGTTTCAGGGAAAATCACGGTACGTCCAAGGGTCTATAAATTAATTTAAAAATAAAACTCTCGGTTCAAATACTTTTAACAAAATGCTTGACGGTTTGTGCTGCAAACTTCATACTCACAAATACATAAGGACCATTCCGTGCTCGTCATAGAATATATTATTTCGCCCTAGACTGGTAATATTTTGTAAAAATAATTAAATCCTCCATGGTTACGCTAGTCACAGTTGTCTACAAAATCTTCGGAACAGTTTTATTTATTGTCGGATTAAATCTGACTTTTATAAATGACCAATAAAATAGATCATTTTTTGGGTTTAATCCCATCAGAGAAAAAGTAGTATGTATAACGCGTAGGAAAAGTGAAATTTCCGGACGATAGGGGATTATTTTTCCTTTTAGTATATATGTTTTCAAATCATCCATAACGGGTTTCCATTAAAATGCTACATACTATTATAACCCACCG
>JANEYF010001142.1:0-11088 GCA_029963845.1 Rhamnusium bicolor
TGTTTATTTGCTGGCGTGTTTTTGAAAATAATTTAGCAAGGTTATCATATTGCAGCGAGTTATGTAATAGTGAACTATAAGTAATAATTATTTTATATCTATTTATTTGCTGGTGTGTTTGTGAAAAACAATTTCTAAGTTTAAAAAAATACACACAGTTATGTAGAGAATTGAAAGACCTTTCAAAAAAGATGTATCACTCGACCCCCTTGCCATTTGAATTTTTTTAGAAAGTGGCCCTGTAGGGTATAGGGATGATGATAAGTATACAAGTATTACATTAAAATATGTCCCCCTTGGAAACAAGGTCGACGTCGACCATCCCGTTACACCCGGGAAAAGAACATAGAAGAGTTAAATGACATAAAGAAAAATAAAACAAAATACAAAAAATAATGAAAAAAAAATAAAAAAATAAATCATACGGGTTAAAAGTTGGCGAACTACAAGTAAAGAATATAAAAAAAACACATCCATTTTTATAGAATCACAACAACATAAAAGAAAGAAACCTGTAAAAAAAGTTCCTAAAAAAAAAACAAATAAAGAATAATTGTGTTCAAAAAATTTAATTATGAAGAATTTTTTATAAAAAAATTAATATTTTTTTTTTATGTCTCTTCCATAAACCAACCTACAACAACACCGCAAAAAAAAATCTTTTTTTCCCTCTAATTTTAAAAAAATATTACCTAATTTTTAAATTAAAAAAAGTAAGAAACCTAAAATTATTTCCAAATTATTATTAACATAAAAAAATTTAAAAATCTATATTAGACAGTTTTTTTTTTTTATTCAAAAAAATTGTAAAGGGCAATAAAAAGAATATAACGGGCTCCCTTTTTTGTATTTAAAAAGCTACATTCAATTTGGGAAAAAAGGTTCTCCGCGATATTTTCTTTAATGCGTAACTATCAGGACTAAACAGAAGTTTTGCAGAAAAAAAATTGCGCTTGAAATTTGCGAAAAAAGTTGAAAAAATTTGTGCCCCCCAGGTTATTTTTTAAACGATTTGTAAAATATTTGTGAAACATTTTTTTTCAGAATCAGGTGGAAAATATAAATTCACATTTTCAAAATTTCATCGAAAAATATTGGTTTTCTATAAAGTTACACCGTTTTGAAGTTTGCAAAGTGAAAAATGAATCTAAATAAAATTTCAAAACGGTGTAACTTTATAGAAAACCAATATTTTTCGATGAAATTTGAAATGTGAACTTATATTTTCCACCTGATTCTGAAAAAAATGTTTCACAAATATTTTACAAATCGTTTAAAAATAACCTGGGGGCACAAATTTTTCCAACTTTTTTTTCGCAAATTTCAAGCGCAATTTTTTTTTCTGCAAAACTTCCTCATTTAGTCCTGATAGTTACGCCTTTAAGTATCGCTTGGGTCCCATGCTCCAATACTGAGATATGACATAGCTTAAATTTCACCAGCCGCCACTGGTATCATCTCTAAAATCTGTTGTGTTTCTGAGAAGGAAACGTACTGATAACAGTGGAAACGTAATCAACAAAAAGTTAACCTGCAATCAAGATCCTTTAACCAATTACATCTTTTCACCTGATTATTGAGTAGATAATTGTTAATTATCGGGACACTTTTCTATATAAGATTCTGTATAAGACATAATATAGCATTTTCCAACGTGTTTTTTCATACCCTAATTCAAGTATAAGCAAATCATTTCGTAAGCAGATACAATCATCTTAGACCAATTAGCTTACTTTCAGTTCCCTCAAAAATAGCGGAGGCGGTCATCCACGGGCAACTAACACCTTATTTGCTAGACAATAATGTTATTCCCAAAATATAGTCCGGCCTTCGAAAGAATCACGGAACATCCTCGGCCTTGATCGCTATTCTCGATGATGTCTTGACGTCAATTAATTCTGATAAAGTAACTTCCTTGACCTTATTAGATATGTCAAAAGCTTTCGATTCCTTAAATACTGAACTGCTAATAAAAAAGTTAAAATTCTACGGGATAGAGGATAATATCCTAATGTGGCTCACGTCTTACCTACTAAATCGTTTTCAATATACATGTCTTAACACCACAAATGGAAGAAGACTCTCTAACGAACGTTTGCTACTCTCGGGAGTGCCCCAAGGCTCGATCTTGGGCCCTTGCTTTTTAACATCTACACCGCAGACTTGCCACAAGTCACGAAGTACTGTTCCCTGCACATGTACGCTGACAATATACAACTTTACCTTGCTTTTGATGTGACGAAGCCTGAGGAAGCCCAAACCAAAATTAATCATGCTCTTAATGAAATAAAAAATTGGACTCTTCAGAATTCACTCCTATTAAATCCAAATAAAAGTAAAAATATAATCTTTGGCACTGCAAATAAATTAAGAGTTCTTACTCACTTTCAATTATCAATTGACAATATAATTAAAGATCAAGTTGACAAGGTGAAGAACTTGGGGCTAACCTTTGATAAAAATTTAAACTTTATTCCTCATATATCAGAAGTCCTTAGAAAATGTTTCTGCTCTTTTAAACAGATTTCAAGTTTTAGAAATATCCTTGATAGGGCCACTAAACTACTGTTATGTGAGTCCTTAGTCTTATCACACGTCAACTACTGTGATTATGTTTATGGGCCTTGCCTAAATTTATCAGAAGCAAACAAACTTCAAAAAATCCAGAATATCTGTATTAGATTTGTAACAAATAGTTCTATCTACAAGCATATATCACCACATATCAGGGAGTTACAACGACTAAAAATAAATGAGAGGCGCTTCCTACATTTCACCTCACTATTAAATAATGTCATCCTAACGCAAAAACCTATTTATCTCTATGATAAACTAATTGCGAGAAATGTTATGCATAACCGAAACTTGAGATATACAAACGACCAATTACATACAATAAGGCCTAAATATGAAACATTTCGACCATCCTTTACCTACCTCTCGACTTATGTCTATAACAATCTACCTCCACAGCTACACAATAAATCAACAAATGTACTAAAGTCTCTGATTTTGAACGGCGAATTAAACATACATTTAAAATAGTTTTAGACGGTGATAAAATAGTGATAAAATCTAGACATCATATAGATAAATACTGTTTTTGATATATATTGTATGTTCATATACTGTAGATATATGTACTTAACTAGATATACGTTAGATATACACATATTGTAATATTGGATATTATATACTGTACTATCATATGCTGGATAAAATCATAAGTCAGATATTATATACTGTACTAATACTATACCAATGGTATCCTAGGTTGGTAGTTTTGATATCAGTGTATACTGTACCACTAACCTTTTGTGTTAAATTCCTTCTATTTTACACAATAAAGACATTTATTTATTTATTTATTTATTTATTTATCTATCTATTGTTTTTATGGATCTATATATTTTTAAATTGTCTGCTTACAAAAGAAAATGCATTGGAAGTCAGACACGACATTATGAACAAGGGTCCAAGGTTGGAACTTTGGGGAACACCAGATTTAGCTAATATTTCTCTAGACTTGTAATCATGGTACACTACATACAGTTTTCCATTGTGCAAATAGGAAGAAAAATCATAATGATAAAATCAACAAAACAGAATAAACTTAGTTGGCTAAGTAGTATGCCATGGTCTAGACAGTCATCGATCTGACTTCTGCTAGGTATTGTACAATGAAGTTGCTAGTGGTGGATCTACCAGTCATAAATCCATATTGATTAGGGCAAATGAGAGGCTTGAGATGAGGAAAAAAATAGCATATAATACAATTTCAAAAGCTTTACAGAAATCCTGGAGTGGGTTGGATCCTTTGATGTGAAGATAACACTGACGTAGTTTTCCACGAAACACCAGACCACTATATACTGTACTAGACGTGCGTTTCGCCAACCAAGCTGGCATCATCTGGAGATGATTAAAACTAAACCTATACTATTCATCTACCCTATTTATATCTAAACTATTAGTGGGTCACGGTTCGGTGGTTCACCGAATCGTGACCCACTAACCAATAACGCGGGCTTTTTGGGATAGGCCCTCTGCCACTATTCATACTATTTTTACACTAAATGATTTCCAAGCTTTCAAATGCATCCAGCCTTCTAGTATTTGTTACATTCCTAATTAATCTTAAATTGCTAATATCTATTTTATGGTTGTTCTCAAACGTATGTTGAGCAACACTTGATTTATCTGTTCTACCAAATTTAAGATGGGCCATATGCTCCTTGAATCTAGTTTGAATTGATCGTCTAGTCTGTCCAACATCTTTTTGTTTACAGTCCTTACAGCTAATTGCGTAAATCCCCAACTTTTCGTTTCAATTTCGTCTTTTGGATTGCCTAAAAGTTGTTGTAGTTTGTTTCCCGATGAATGAACCACTGTCATACCTACATCTTTAAAAATCTTACCAATACCTCGGGTGAATCGAGGATCGAATGGAATCGATACAAAGGTCGAGGAATTTCGAAAGACACTTTAAATTTTAAAGCTTAATAGATGTGGACTAGAAAATTAAAACTCATTTTGTGTTGAGCGCAGTGGTGAGAGTCCTTGGGAATATATCCTAGAGTACTAGTATCTTGTCTGTATTTGTCAAATTCTAACTTATTTTCTCTATTTCTAATTATTAATACATCTAAAACTTGTAGTTGTCAAGAGTTTTCAATTTCATATGTGAATTTAACTGAAGCGAAATGACTGTTTAATTTAGATACAAAGTTGTCAATATCAGTGATTTCTGTATCAAACACTGCAAAAATATCATCCACATACCTAAATCAAACCCTGGGGAAATACTTGAATTCTTCTTTTGATTTTTTAATTCGAGAAGATCCTTTAGGTAGCCCAAGGTCTGTGGTATCGAAACACTTGGAAACGATGAACAAACGTCAAAGGAGATCAAAATTTCACCTTCTTGCAACTGAATATTTTTCACCTTACTAATGAAATCGTTGGATTTAATCACAGAGAAACTAGGTGGTGTAATAGGTAAATTTTCGAACTCTTCTGTTAACCATTTTGATAGGTGGTAAGTCGGCGATCCGATTGCTGAAACAATAGGTCGCAACGACTTTCTTGGTTTATGTAACTTAGGCAAACAGTACAATCTAGGTACACTTGGGTTAGATACGTGTAACCTCCTATTTAAAGCTGGAGTAATAAGGTTATTGCAGGATTTAAGTACATTTCTTACTTCAGTAATCAATTTTGGTAATGGATTTCTAGAAAATTGTTTATAAGGACTATTACTAATCAGATTGTGTACCCTTTCATAATAGACTATTATCAACTGCTAAGACCACTATAGCGACGTAAGCACGTTCGCTTGGACTAGCACTGAGGTTGTGCTTATTTTCAATGATCTTTGTAGTAATACTTTGTTAGATTTTGAATAACAAATATTTTTTACATAAAAAGATTATTTTTTCGAAAAAGCTCGAGCAACTCTGCTAATTTTGGAAAACCGACGCCTATGCAACATCCAATTATTTTCTCTTGTATCAATTCAAGTTTTTGAATTAAAGTTTAGACCACCCTGTATAGCAGAGTAGCTCTTAGCTACAGAAAAGTGAGTTTATTTCCAGTGTTCTCTGCTATCTTAACGAAATGTGCATTATTGGAGGTTTGAATTAATAAATATTATACCTACATACATAAAAAAAATTATACAAGATTTATCTGATATAATCCACTAAAACATTACATGTGGCCCAAAACGTTGAAACTTGGATTATATAATAGGTTTAGTACGACTGCCTCGATAATGTTATTTTTAATTCTAACTATCCTGTTCAGTAAAACCAAAAATAAATAAAACAAAAGTACTCACTTCAAAACTTTAAAACATCAACCGAAACGTGTTTCTGCATTTCTGTTTTGTCAAGGTAGCAGAAAGTCTCGAGAGTAACTATGAATCTTAGTAATTGTTTAAAAAAATATATGTTACACTTATCTGTGGTAAGTTTTGTAAAAGTTAGAAAATAATAAGCATACAATTTTTAGCGTTATTATATCATTTCATTCAATACTTTTAAACTGTTATCAAGAAGAGGATACCTAGTTTGTTTTCAAGTAGATACTCACCCTGAATTCCTTATATCTGGCACTGATCTATCTAAAGCTATTTTGTCACTTAGGGCTGCGTTAAACCCATTAACTTTATATAATTTATCATAATTTTGGTTTTCAGATGAACTTAAGTAAGCCGCTTTTCCTTGCTCTCCTGGACCTAGGACACAACAAATTTAATAAAAACATAAAAATCTACAACATAAATGATAACATTTCTAAACATCTCAAACTAATAGTATAACCTACACAATTTTTAACTTACAACACTTTTTTCCCTCAAGGTTATACAGTGTGTCCCTGAATTGACGCAACGGTAGGTGATAAAGACAACAAATTTTAGAGTTGAAATTGTATCTTTTGGAGTTCGGCCCTGCTTGGATAGAAACTAATTTGTGCCACATTATTTGTTTCAAAAAATCAAGTATGCCTTTGAAATTTACAAAAACGTTATTTTTCTCCCTAGTGCATTTTCTGTAAGAGATACGGCAAAATGTTATAAAGAAAAGTTGTTTAGAATGATAAATTATGTAGGTGTTTCAATGCCATCTGCCTACTTTGATATTTTACCTTATTTTTTGGTTTTTTATTTTAAATAAAATAGTTACCTTCTCTTACCGAAACGGCACTTGACTGGGGAGAAAAATAACTTTTTTGTAAATTTCAAAGGCATACTTGATTTTCGAAACTAACAATATGGCACAAACTTATTTCTATCCAAACAGGGCTGAACTCCAAAAGATAAAATTTCAACTCTAAAATTTTTTGTCTTTTTCACCTATCATTGCGTCAATCCGGAGACACACTGTATATATATTTTTTTACAATTATGCGTCAAAAATTAATATAGAAAATAAGTGACATCCAAAACTGATACCGGATGGCCACGAGAATAGGGCCATGCTTATATATCTTTCAATTATGAACTGATTTAAACGAAATTTGTTACAAAGATATTAGACCTAATTTCGGATGGGCATGCAGATATAGTAAAAATGGCCGACTTCCGGTTTCACCGGATGTGGGTTTACCTTTAATTTTTAAATGTATCACCCAGAATATTTTGTTTTACGGAATCTACAACTCAAATTGCATAGGATATCGTTGCCAAATTTACACTTCACTCAAAAAAATTTCCTTTTTTTCAAATTTATTTTTTACCGTAGAAGGCCGTGATCGGGAAAAAATCTTTTCCAGTTCTAGTAACTCATATTAATAGTGATTTCATCAATTAAATCAATAACAATCGCCTCATGGAGGAATAAAATGTGCCAAACGTGTTTTTTTTAAGAAAAAATCATTTTTTTAAATGGCACCTACTAAGGGCCATAATGTCATTAAATAGTAAATTTAATTACCAATCTAACGATATCCATCATGCACCACTTCATCTTTGTCTAAAACTGAAAAATATTTATTTATTAAATTGTAAAATATGTAATACTCCCCTTTAATTTGATAAAATAACAGTTAGCCATGGAAAACAAAAGGTGTCTAATGTCATGACAACATTAAAATAAATCCAGTTTTAACTTCATTTAATTTTGATAGTGCATTTAATAGTTTCTTCCCAAATGGAACATAATAACCAGAATCGTTATTCACGAAACGAAAAAATCGATATGATATTAATATACGGGGAATGTCACAAAAACGCTATTAATGCAAGTGTGCTGTACGATGCTCGTTTCCCTTTAAGGCGGCATCCACCAAGAACTTATTTTAGAAAATTGGAAACAGTACTAAGAAAGGAACCAACTAATCAAAACCACGAGTTTATCGTTAATGAAGAGGCAGAAATTATCGTATTGGCCTATGTTCAATTTTCTCCATCACTTCACTGCGAGAATTAGAAAACGAATGCAACGTGAGCAAGGAGTGCCAGAAAAATATAAAAAAAACATAATTTCGCTCCTGTAAATATAATTTTTCTACAACCGAGCGAAAAGTGCAACTTTGCGCTTCCAAAAGAAAGCGCAAAGTTGCACTTATCCGAGGAACGAGCGTTTTCTTACTTTTTTGTTGTCAAAGTTGAGAATTTTTTTAGTTTCTTAACAAGCTTGATCTCTGATGGAAAAAGGTTATAAGTTTTTGGTAAACTATAGTATAAAAATCTGTGACAAATATTTTTGCTAAGTCTTGGAATGGATAAAGGCTCATTAGCAGTACTACGAGTGTGGTATACTGAAGATATGTAATTTAGAAGTGTTTTATTTTTAAATGCATATATACATATTATATTTATTTATTGTTCATATTTAAATTTTTAGAAAATATAATACCAACAGGAAACTCTAATTTAATAGTCCTGAGGATACACGAAACATCGATAATTGATACTTGTTTTTCTTTTCTGTCGACCTCATCCCAATTACTTACGTAAAGATTAACACCGGGTGTAACAGGATCGTGGTACACCCTCCTTTCTTCCTTTAATTTTGAAGATAATTGATTGAAAGTTGGGATATCTTATATACATAATAAGCAGCACTTTTTGACATACAAGTGGTTATTTTTCACTTCCGGTTTCGCCCGAAGTGACAGTAACTTTCGATTTTTAAATAGAACACCCTGTATATCATTGCATTTTTGAATTTTGCATAATTTTCTGAATCCAACGATACCAAATAAGTGACATTTCAAACGTCAATATTTTTTATAATATAATTTTTGTGTGCCATAACGATTCCGATTTATTCTAAATGATCCGTGAAATGCTAGAAAAATCGAAATCCCATCAAAAATACTAAATTACGTAATTTATGAGCAAATAAAGTTCATCAAAATGGTTTTTGGGGAACAACTCAATTTTTTCAAATGGAACCATATTCGTACCGTGATACCATATATTAGTACTATTAATAAGGAATTTATTCATATGTCGTATTAAAATATGCGATAAATACAAACAAAATCACAGCTAAAAGAAAATACAATTTTGTTTTATTTACCTTGTTA
The DNA here is from genome assembly GCA_029963845.1 of Rhamnusium bicolor. NCBI lineage: Eukaryota > Metazoa > Arthropoda > Insecta > Coleoptera > Cerambycidae > Rhamnusium > Rhamnusium bicolor. The sequence goes on from JANEYF010001142.1 coordinate 9,037, forward strand.
TATATAAGGTGGCTTTTGGAATACACAAAATGAACACAAAACATTACATGAGTTGTTCAAAATGCTGTCCATTAACGTCGATGCACTTCTGAACTCGCATAGCTGTTTCTCGAAGAACGTTCGCTAATTACTGGGCCGTTATGCTATTAATTGCGCGTCTTACTCATAGCTCCAAATCTTCACGGGTTGTAACGGCGGTTGCGTCGACAATATTTTTTAAATGACCCCCCAAATAAAGAAACCAAGGGGTGTTAAATCAGGTGACTTAGGAGGCCACCTCTCAGGACCATTCGTCGAAATTACGTTTTCTTCGAATCTCTGTTGAAGGTAATCAATTACTAGGATTCCTTTAATAATGGGAAGGAGCGCCATTTTGTTGGAAATACATTCCCTGTCGTAAATGGAAAGGTAATTGAGCTAAACTGTCCTCAATTTCATTTCGCAAAAATCTCAAGTATCTGGCACCAGTCCAATATTATTGGACCATGATTCTACTGCCGATTATTTCATGCCAAACATTGACCGAACCGCACTTGAAAGTTACCCTCCCGTAATAAATTTTGATTTTTCTTGTGATCAAGATTTTGTATTTTGTATAATCCCAAATTTGTAAAAAAATCATTGTTCGGCTGCAGGTTATTCTTCAAAATCTAATTGCAATATTCCATTCTACGTTCGTAATCATTTTCGTACAAGTGCTGGTGCAATTGGTATTTAAAAGATTTATAGTGGTATTTGTGCAAAATTCGGCTTACTGTTTGGTGACTGATTTCCAAATCAAATCCAATTTGCCTTAAAGAAACAGTCTTATCAACTTCTACTCGAGTCAAAACATTAATTTCCGTTCCTTCGTCAAGAATGAAATTTTCTTCGGGATCATTGTTGGGCTCACTTCGGAATTGTTTTCAAGACGATTAAAATAATTTCTCGCTGGATATTGTCTATCAGAATATCGTTCGGCATAAAGGTGTCTAGCCGCAACAGCATTTTTTCTACATTCCCCATAAATAATTAACATGTCCAGTTTTTCATCTTTTGTATAAATTTGCGGCATTTTGAACACAATTAACAAAAATTTTAAACAATTTTTAAAGACACAATAAACACAGGTAAACCAGCAAATGTTTGACAAGCTAAATATTTCATTGTTTTCAAAGCCACCTTAGTTACTTCTTAACATTTAATTAGAAGAAAATTGTATTTTCTTATTTTCCTTTAGCTGTAATTTTGTTTGTATTTATCGCACATTTTAATACGACATATGAATAAATTCCTCATTAATAGTACTAATAAATGGTACCACGGTACCAATATAGTTCCATTTGAAAAAATTGAGTTTGTCCCCAAAAACCATTTTGATGTACTTTATTTGCTCATAAATCACGTAATTTAGTATTTTTGACGGGATTCCGATCTTTCTAGCATTACACGGGTCATTTAGAATAAATTGGAACCGTCATGGCACTTAAATGGAAAACTAAAAATTATATTATAAAAAATACTGACTTTTGAAATGTCACTTATTTGGTATCGCTGGATTCAGAAAATTATGCAGAATTCAAAAATGCAATAATATACAGGGTGTTTCATTTAAAAAATCGAAAGTTAGTGTCATTTCGGGCGAAACCGGAAGTGAAAAAAAATCACTTGTAAGTCAAAAAGTGCCGCTTATTATGTATATAGGATATCCCAAATTTCAATCAATTATCTTCAAAACTAAAGGAGAAGAGGGGGTGTACCATGATCCTGTTACACCCGGTATAGTCAAATGTTCTGAAAAGTATGAAGTAATAATAAATGTTATTCTTTCATGTCATTAACAAGTAAATTTTATCTATTCCTATTTATTTATAACTATGCATTTCTATATGCATGAAGTATTAAAAAATTAAACAATAAAAAAAAATTATAAATTGCTGGAAATTGATCCAGCAATCCAGCGTTTCTGAGTCTAGAACCCTTCACTTGGCCGCCTGTGGCTCACACATGATCGTGTTTACATGCCAGATGAATACTTTAAAATGGTACATGAATTAAGTCATAAATTTTCTG